>PVJS01013083.1:0-21765 GCA_004027185.1 Glis glis
CACACACACACACACACACACACACACACACACACACACACACCCTGGTTGAGAACCACTGATATAGATGCAACAAGCATCTATTCATGCTGCATAATTTCTATTCCACAAACCAAGAAACTGGGACTCCAAGTGAGTGAATAATGTGCTCAAGAGCATATGACTAGTGAGGGGCAGAGGTAAGGTTTGGTGTCCACAGCACCTCCCTGCCTGCCAGGTGGCATGCATCCTGGCAATGTGCACTAGGAGAGTCACAACAAAGGCATGCAGCCCCCAAGGATATTGGGCACCATGGGAGAAGGGACCTGAATGCAGACAGGTGGGATCAGCGGGTGTACAGCCCAGATTCGGGACATATAAGGGCATTGAAGGGCCATGAGCAGGCTGGGAGGGGAGGTGTGAAGCCACACTACTTGGGACTGACAATTGCACCGCCACACTGGGGTCTTCTGCCTTGCAGGCCATTGTTTACAGTGCTTTTAAACCCTGCAGGCTCTGGCTTCCCTTCTGGGTGACATTTGCACAGGTCCTGGAAGAGGAGAACTTTCTATCTGAATGGTTGCCTTTGGTTGAGCTCCCCTGACCCTCTGCCCTCCTGGGAGGTATTTGTCATTGAATTTTCCTTCCTGGGATGCTAAGCAAGCCTGATGTGCCACAAACTTCAAAGGGAAGTAAAGCATGGGGAAATGATGCTTATTCCCTGACTCTTGGCCCCTCTCTTCCTCTTTAATAAACCCTGCAGAGGGAGACCTGGCAAATGCAATTCTGCCCTCCTCACCTCCCCTGCCACCAGCATCCCAGCACCCCAGTCTTGCCCTGCCTTTATCTTGATATCACCTCTCTCCCTTCCCTCCACTTTGAAAAGAATTCCTATTGCTCAGGCTTGTCAAGCTGTCACAGAGGTCTCCAGCCTCCTCCCCCTACCCACGCACTAAGCCCCACCAACCAGAACCTCCTTGGCTCTGTCCTGAACATCAGTCTAAACAGTCATTCTGTGTCTGTCAAAATACTGACAGCACTTCTCCCTGCTCGGAGAGCATCAGATCCCATCTGTATCACAAACAGTCTTCCAGGTTTATTTTGCCTATCACTTCTGAATGCTTGCTATTTAAATTCCAAATCATTTTTCTGGGGGTTAACAGTGTCCCTTCTATTCTTGGAGTTTACTCACTACGTCTCCAATTCAGCCACCTTATTCGTATGCCACTAGTATGATATATACACACTTACACACATGCATGTATCCGGTACACACATGTGCGCTTGCACAGATGTGTTGGTAGTGCCTTGGGCTGTACCATCACTGCCATAAACACCAGGCAGTATTATCTGAGTCTGCAAGTTACGTGAAGAACAAAATGCCTGACCATCCCTGCTTTCAAAGAATATTTGAATTATCGGGGGGCAGAGAATAAAATATGAAATAAGTTTAGATATTTTTTGTTTGTTTCTTCAGGCCTTTTCTAATCAAAATTTAATTATGCAACTCCGCCAGTTGAAATGTGCTGAGAATGCGTGTCATTGTTCTTTCCCTCTCTTAGATGCTGTGTGGGGATTTAGAAGTATTTCTTGGTGGATAAAACATGCCTATCACTTTCTCTATTAGTAGAAACAAGACCACCTGATGGCTAAGGAGGTGAAGTCATCCTGCTGTGTCAGGAGCAGGACTCCCTTACTGAATGTGACACCTGTCTGTTAATGCTACACACTTCTAGGTCCAACAACACTGACATACAGCTGAGAGTATAAAATAGAAAAGATGCAAACAGTCCCATTTACCAGACTGCCAGGGGCTCGACTCTGACCTGCTCATCCTGAACACCCAGCTGCCTTTCCTGGCAGCTCTCTGACCTGGCCCTTGCTCACTGCCTGTTCCTTTCCTGCCTAGACTTAGGCCTTTCTTATTCCTGAGTCTATGCCTTGAACCCTTAGTCTTGGTCCATTCCATGTTGGTGCAGCTCACTCTCCCATGTCAGGGAGGGTCTTTGGGTCAAGCAGTTGGCAGCGCTGGACTAATGCAGACTGGATGGCCCACTGAACCATTGCTCCCAGGCCTGGATCCACAGATGGGTTCATGAGCTGGTGATGATTTCAGAAGAGAAGCCCAACCTGCAGCTTCTAGTCAGGGTGGGCTTGGAATGGCATGCAGGGAGTCCACTGTGAGTGTGGGAAGACCCAGCAGCTGGGGTGCTTCTGGTCAGAATCAGGAATGCTCAAGAACTGCTTGGATCCAAACCTAAGTCTACAGGTTTTCTTCATTTGAAATTATTCTCAGAGTCAGGGGGAGGTGCCTAATCTATTCTAGATTCCAGCTGATATTAGTGCGTAGGATATACACTTTTACCACACCAACACTGGCCCAATTTTTACAAATCACATTTCTTTCTTTTCTTCTCATAAAAGCCAACCCGAGGTCTGCCTTCAAAGAATTCTCACTAGGAGCACCAAATTATCAAAAGATATGCAGCTTCTGCCAGAGGGCAGTGCTGAGACTCAGCCTCATCCACCCTGGAGCAGACCTCCACATCTAGGAGATGTCTGCCCTAGGTATGTGAAGCTGGATGGGGGCTTGAATCATAAAGATGAGATTTCAAGCCATGCATGATGGTGCATACCTGTAATCCCAGTACTTGGGAGGTTGAGACAGGAGGATCACAGGTTCAGAGCTAGCCTCAGCAACTTAGCAAGACCTTGTTTACAATTAAAAAAAATTAAAATAAGATTGGGTATGTAGCTGAGAGACAGAATGTCCCTGGGTTCAATCCCCAGCACCACACACACACACACACACACACACACACACACACACAAACACACACACAATGAAACCATTAAAAACTAATTTGTCATCATCAAACATTATCCAAAAGAAATCCACAAATCAATAACATGACTTTTGATTCTGAAACTACTTAATATTATGTGTGAAATGGTTTTAAATGTTATTAAATCTGTGTTATATATACCACTTTCTTTCTCAGAGTTCTACAATCTGTATTCAACAGTTTTCCGCTATGTTTTCTTATTCTTCTTTCAGTTCTGAGTTCAGTAAGAATTTTTTGGAACTTTCACTCTTATGAGGTCTCAGATGTGGAGATGTGTTCCAGGGTAGGTTTTTGTCTGACTTAAGGAAACTTACACCCTCCCAAAACTTGAACCATAAGAAATCACTTAGAGCCCTTAAAACTGTCTCTCCTCTCGTAGCTCATTAGTAGAACTGATAATAGAACTAAATGCTGCTTTTATGCAATTCAGGGATTATTCCATGAGCCACTATGTTGTTCTTGTGCAAGGTGTATCTTCCTACTACTCTTTAATAGGAACCCACTAGCCCTCCATGACTATCAAGCACTTGAAGTGCGATAAGTATAAAACATACACTGGATTTCAAAAATTTAGTATGGAAAAATAGGATACTTTATTAAGTCTAGTAAAATTAATTACACATTGAAATAATGGTATATTGGATGAAATTTAAATATATTTTTAAAATTTTAGACTTCATTTTATTTTTAATTGTGGCTATGAGAAAATTTAAAATAGCATATGTGGTTCAACTTCATGGCGTGCATTATATTTCCATTGGATAGTGTGTTAGTCAGTTTTCTGTTACTATAATGAAATACCTGAGGCAGGCTACTTTACATAGAAATGAAGTTTATTTAGCTCACAGTTCTGGAGGTTCAATGACATGGCACAGTATCAGATCAGCTCTGGTGAGGACCTAATGATAGGAGTGCTTCCAGGAAGAAGAGGTCACATGGCCAAACAGGAAGCCAGGCTTTTATAAAAACTCACTCTCACAAGAACTTATTCAAGGGAACTACCTTAATCCCTTCTGAGGGTAGGCCCTCAAAGATCTCCCACTGTCCCTACCTTTTAACATTTCCATACTGGGGACCAAGTTCCCAACACCTAAGCCCTTGGGGGGAGGCTCAAACCATGTCCAAACCATAGCAGATATCTCTGTCTTAAAGGTACCAGACAAAACAGGATACAATCAGATATTAGAATGTGTTACACAAGCTACAGGTACATTTAGGTTGTTGGCCTTTAGCCTCAGACCCATTCCTTGTCATCTTCCCTCTTTGTTCTATATCACAGTGGGACTGACTTCTATGAGATTGTGTCCCAGGTTTCCATGACATATGGTTTTGACTGGATTGGCCAATGGGAAACACTATTGGGAGATCAGAGGGCAGGAAGAAAGGAGAAGCCATTATGTCTCTCTTCTCTTAGCTCATTATTAGAGCTGATAATAGAACTAAATGCTGTTTCTTTGCAGTTTATGGATTATTCCATCAGCTGCTATGTTGTTCTTGTGGCAGGTGTATCTTCCTACTGACAACAGGGAACCAGTGACAGAATTTTATGCATGACACTTCTCAGGGCCTGGGTCTTTGCAGGTCTCTTCTTTAGGGCACATGTTGTGCCACTGATTGAGGGAATTAGCAGCTGCCCCACTTTTCCTCAGAGCAGCCTTTGTGCCCAATTAGAATCACCTGGGGAGTTTAAAAAATGCCTGTGTCTGGGCCCCAGCTCTCCTCTAATCCGTCAAGTTAGGAGCCTGGACTCTGGTATTTTTAGAAAGTTCTGAACAACTGTTCTAGAGTGTATAGTAGTTCTAGAAATTGGCACATCTGGCTTAATAATTCCCCTAGTGACACTGTGGAGTGGCTGCTAATATGAGTGTAGATTTCCATGAATACTCTATTTGTTCAGGTGCTCTTCTAAGATTCCCCTTTCAAACTTTCTAGGAAATACTAAAATTTTCATCTGGGAACTTCCTATTCAATTTATTACTATTCACACACAATTGAGTATCTCCTCTTTACCACAGTATATTATTTCTATCTTTGTTCATATAATCATCTGACCTTAAGGTGAAGCTCAGAGATATTTGATTTAATTATTGGTAACATTCTGAATATGGTCCTTGTCACCGCCAGGTCCCTCATTTGGTACAACTTATTATGCCCACATCCACACATATCTAAAGCTCTCATTGCACTGTGGCCTCTCTTCTCTTCTTTATTAAAACTTGATTTGCAGTTTTTTATTTAGACTAAGTTTCATGTTTTAGAATCCAAAATATTGGTGATGGAAAAAACTAAGAGGTTATATTTAACCCTCATTTTTAGGAGACTAAGGGAGGATGCTCTAATTTGGGGCTGAGTATTGCTTTTGCTTATCTCATATCTCTACTGCTCACTCACAGAAGTTGAGGGACTGAGGGGATTTCTTTTAATTGGCATTCGTGGTTCTAATGCATGCACACACACACGTGTGTGTGTGTGTGTGTGTGTGTGTGTGTGTGTGTGTGTGTATATATATACAGCACCTCAGCACCTCAGTACCTGTAAATACTCATAGATGTTATGGAAATGATGGAAGGGCTGTGCCAATCTTGCAAACACCGAGCATGCATTATTCTAAGACTTTGGCTTTCCAAATGGGAACCTGTAAAACCAGGTGATAGATTTATGTTCATATATTAAACAGGCCACCCAGCCCCAGTGTAAAATTAGGGTGACAACTGAATACATCACTGTTCCTAGCAGCTACCTGGGTATACTCATTACCCAGTGGAAATGGGCCAGCCTTGTTCATTAGAACTCCCTTCTCCTAAGGAGAGTCATTTACACGCTGTCTCATTTAAAACAAACCAACCAACCCCACAGAGACTTAAAGAAAAACAGAAAGGCCTTTCCCTGAATAGCCTCTGGAAGGTGGTATGTGTTTCTCCTGTTTGCCTGTGTCTAGGTTGTAATGGATAAAGGATAACTGCACACCTGCTCAGAAGAGGGAATTGTTTCCTTGTGGGAGGAGGGATTATCTGTCGGCATTAATTAGAAAGAGGTAGAATCTGGTAAATATTTTGGGAGAAATCCTTGCAACTTGCACGAACAGCATATTGATTGTCACCACAACACCCCTGAGAAATGAATGGACTGATTGAATTTGGAGTAGGAGTCCTGTGAAAGCAGCATGCCACTCAAGATGGGCAAGCCATCGCATAACAAACACATGGAGAGGAGCAGCTTCTAGCCTACAGAAAGGGAGCTCCTTGTCAAACCAGGAGAGTCCATGGGGACTGGGGAAGAAAGGGCTCTTTCCTGGACTTTGCTGCCTGTAGCTTTAGTCTTTCAAATTCTGACACTATGGAATCCAGGGAGGGAAACTGAGGCAACAGAGCAGCATGGAAACTGATGATTCCACCTCATTCTGCTAGTAGCCTCCTGCCTCTCCTCTTTAGTAGTTGTGGACTCCCACCTCCCCTGGATCTCTGGGCCTTTGGTTTATCACTGATGCTCCCTCCTTCTCACCTGGGCCCTTCTTGCTCTGATGAGCCATTTGGGTAGCACCCTCTGCTTTGACCTTCCCTCAGCTACCGTCCAGTCCTCTCCTTCTACCCCAAAACAAGCCACCGGGGGTAAAACATGGTCTTACCCACAGAACCCACACTAGCATAGCCATCTCTGACTTTCCTTGACCCTAGGGGGCACTGGAGAGCCCAAATGCCATCCTTCATGCCACTGAGTTCTGGCAAGAACAGGCTTACTTCCCTTTAATCCTAGCTCCCTTTGTTCCCTACACGATGACTTTGAATCAGTCACTTTAGTTCTCTGACTTTCCATTTCTCCTCTCTGAATAGGGAGGCTATGGAAGTAACCATCTCACATACAGACGTATTTCGTTCACAGGTAGGGCATTTGTCTTCTTTTAAATATCACTTAAATGGCTACTGTCAAAGTCAGAGACCTGCTTGAGAAGATGACTCAGTGGTCTAATACGGGGTTGTTTATACCGAGAGAGAAAAATACAGAACCTGGGTTAAGGCCTCCCTTGCTGACAAAATGGACCAAGTCATTGAGTTCTTGATAATAACTCTGACAGGCCTTCAACTGCCAGGATCCCATCTGTGCCTGATCTTCCCTCCTCCCATCAACCTTTAAAAGTTTTCACTGCACTATTTTTAAGCCCACATCGTTAAAAGCAAGGCAAACTAAATTTCTCCTGAGATTTCTCAGAGGCTTTGTGCGACGAGTTGCTTTCCAGAGGCATTTGCTGCATTCCGCTCATGGCTAAGGTTGGAGTACATGGTAGGGGTTGGGGAGAGCAGAGGGGGTAAACACTGTGGAAGTCTTTTGCTTCCCCCTTGTGTAGTGAAAAGAATATGGGCCAGAGGGTTAGGAGATATGGGTTCTGTTTCTGGCTCTTCTGCTAACAATGAGAGCATAGACCTTTTCTGTCCTACACAGAAGCCACCAGCCCTGTGTGGCTTCACAGCACCTGAAATGTGGCCAGTCCCAAGTGAGATTGTTATCAGTGTAACACACAGAGTTTCAAAGACTTGGCATTAAAAAAATAATGTCCATTTATTGGTGCATTGTAATTATACATTTTGAACAAAAAAGTTAAACATAAAAAACCAGAGTTTTCCCAAACTGAAGATGGTTGAGGGAAGTAATACATAATAAGATAGTCTGTCTTGATTAGATGATCTTACAGAATATTTTCCATATAGACTGATGTGGTTTGAATGACTCTAGTATTTCTCTGCCATTGAAAAGTATATTCCCTTCTCTGAAAAATAAAGATATTCTACTTTGGCTTCAAAAAAATAATAATGTCAAATATCTCATTAATGCTGTTCATACTGACTACTTGTTGGAATGATAATACTTTGGGTATAGAGGGTTAAATATATATTATTAATTTTATCTGTGTATTTTCACTTAAGAAAATTTAAGCCAGAAGTGGTGGTACACACCTGAGATTCCAGTAGTTTGTAGGCTGAGACAGGAGGATCGCAGTTTCGGGGATAGCCTCAGCGCGTAGCAAGACTCTTAGAAACCTAACGAGACCCTGTATCAAAACAAAAAATAAAAAATAAAAAGGGTGGGGGTGTGGCTTGGAGGTAGAATGCCTCTGCGTTCAATCCTCAGTATCACAAAAAAAGAAAGAAAGCAAAATTAAAATTTTACATATAGCTTATAATATTTCTATGGGACCATGCTGCCTTAGACAAACTTGTATAGCTTCCTCAGTTTGGACATTTAGGGGCATTAGGAACCATCTCTGACGTAATTTCCTTGCATGAGCTATGTCCTCCAAAGTTCGCTGCTTCCTTGGGTATTTTAAACATGGTTTCCAGAATTATCAATGGATGTTAAGGAGTGGAATACAGAACATCTTTCATGTGGGACATGTGTTGACATTCGGAGGCTACACAGATACAAAAACAAACAAATAAACAAAAACACAGTTTTCAAGCAGCAAATGCTAGGTTTGAAGATAAAGACGTGGAACACAAACCAATTACTAAGGATATAAAGTCATGAGTGATTAACTGCCAGATTAGTTTTTCTTATAATTTATTATGTGCAAGGCTTTAATAGGTCCAGAGCACTTCAAACTGAAGACTGTTTCTAGTGAGAAATAAGAGTGAGAACAGTAACAAAGATGGGACTACCATTTCTCTTTCTCCCATAAATAATCACATGACAATCACAGGGAATGACCAGTGAGCATGGGTGAGTTAAGGGTGTTATTAGTAATAGAAACTGCTTTCTGTCCATCCCTTTTCCCTCTGAGAATATTTTTCTTACTTTTCCCCCAGCAAGACTGAGAAACTTGGGTTGGGAAACTCATTGCTCCCAGATTCTCAGACCCTCAGCCATTTTCTCCTAACCCCTAAGTGTGAGAAGCTTGAGATAATGTAAGCCTTCTCCTAGGCAATGAGGGATGCTATTAGAAAATCCTGGTAGCAAAGGAGTAAGGGCATAATGTATCTGATACTCTTCAAAGAGAGAAAGAAAACAGTGGTAGAACACCCCTCCTTGGCACATTGGGGATCTTCCAAGTCAGCTTATAAACTTCCTTCCCCACTGCCCAAGGACAAATGCCCCTTCAGCAAATATGACCATTGCATTTCAAGCTTAAATAGGAGTTGCAGTGATAATTGAACTGTCATTGTGTTCTTCGGGGTTCCTCCAGGGGGAAAAGCCCTTTGGAGAAAACCGCCAACTGGCCAAAGTCCTCTCTCTCTTTTGAAGTCCTCCTCCCTGATAATTCAGGAAATAGCATTTCAGAGGTTCCTATCCTGGCATGTGTGGTGTTTTTAAATCCTTTCTAAATGACTAAGAAGGTAATTCTTTTCAGTCATTTGCTGTGTGCAGCCCTCCCCTTTTCCTGGCAGAGACAGTGTATGCACTCTATTAGAGCATTTTTTTTCTTCATATAATGGCACCAATTAAATTACCTTGCAGCCCGACCTTAATCTGGCAGGAATGATTATTCCATGAAACAGTTAGGGCTCTAATTGACATGAAGTGCCTGCAAAATATGTCTTTTGCAGCAACCCCTGTCAAAGTCACATTGATATGCTAATCCCTATAGCTGGCAGAATCACTTCATAAAGAGAGACATTGAAAATTGAATTATTTCAATTTCAGTACCTAGGAATCTAGTGATCTGTCTGTATATGTAACTAAGTAGGTGCAATACTTTATATGGGTAAACAGCTGTACTAGGGCGTTGCCATGGAAACTGCTTGACTCATGGCAGTTGTGTTAGTGATGAAGTCATTAGCAGTGTGAAATGTACTTTGAGGTTGTCAAGTGTAACACTCTAGGAATATTTCAGCGGTATTAGTGGAGCCTTTTCATTTACATAATTTAGGTTTTCACACATGATCTCATTATGGTGCAAGAAAGGAGTGGTTTGTGGGGCAATTGTACCCAGACCAGAGGAATTTCCATTACGCCATTAAATTATTATTCTTTCTCCTTAAATAGAGTCCCCAAATAAGACTTATGGGAAATTGATAACTCTCTCAAAACAATGACTTTGCAACCCTGTTTGGTGTGGAATAGCCAGATTGGCTTATGTGTCGCCTATACAGCTAGAAACCAGTGAGGAGATCGGGTGGCATCTCCTCAGATACACCACTTATATTTGTTCCGATGTTTCATTTACCCGGTAAGTTAGGAAATAAAACTCTAAGGTCAAGACACTCATTTTTAAATCAATATTCAAGTAAGTGTTGCCCACATTCATGTATATCCCCAGTGGCTCCTTAATGATCTCCATGATGTGCTGTACAAAGATTTCCTGTTCAGAAATTGTCCTCCAGTTCCAATGAGGATTTTTTGCTTGATATACCCACCCCCCAAAATATGACTCAACTTCTTCAGGGCTCGTCAGATTCAGTTCTGAATGATTTCTGGCTATTTAACTAAACCAGAACACCCTGAATCAGGCTCTAAAGAGCCGCCAAAAAGGAGAATTCTAGACATATTTTAGGCAGTAATTGCATCATTAGAGTAAGCAGACACCTTCACATGGGGAATATTTTTGACCTGCAAAGCACTCAGATGTGCGCTGAGATGTGTGAGTATATAGAAACTTCTCAGTTTTCAGTCTGGTCCTCTATTTTCCATTCATTCATCATCCATTCATTCATTCATCAAGTATTCATTGAGTCTCTATAAAGTACATGCCAGGGGGTGTTCTAGGTAGTGGGGTGAAGTGGAAAACAATGGGCACAGCCCCTATCTTCATGAATCTCAATTTAACAGAGAAAACATAGATTAAAATAAATATATAAAATAAATATATAAATATATGTGTGCAAGCTGGGCATGGTGACCTATGCCTGTAATCCTACTACTCAGGAGGCTGAGACAGGAGGATTGCAGGTTCAAGATCAACATCAACATAACAAGACCCTCAGAATTTCAGCAAGGCCCAGTTTCAAAATTAAAAAAGAAAAATTAACAAAGGGCTGGGCATTTAGCTCAGAAGTAGAATGCCCCTAAGTTCAAATGCCCCAGTACCAAAATGTGTGTGTGTGTGTGTGTGTGTGTTCAGACCCACATGTGCGTGCACAATCATTAGAATCAGAAAAGAAAATGATACAGAATAAGGAAATGTGGCTAATTTACATTGGAGGGGTCAGGCAACCCCCCAAAAGTGCCATTTACTCTGATAAATGAGGGAGGAGAGGCCCATCCAAGGAGAGTAGGAGGAAACACATTTCACACAAGAGACAACACTGACATTGTGGTACTCAACCAGAGGGGTTTGCTGGAACCAAGGTATTTGAAGAAAATGTATGCAGTCAAGGGAAGAGTTCACTCTAGGCTTCACCTTGGCAGGGAAAGTGGATGCCATCTTAAGAGACTTATTGTGTTTACTATTTAAGTGAGCGATGATTTATCAAAGGATGCCACCCATATAGGATGCGAATCTTCACAATTTTCAGAAATTTAAATACATGCCAAAATCTCAAATAGCCACACATTTTTATTTCTGCTCTTCTGTTGTGAGAAAATATATATATTATTTATATTTATAATATACATTAATTATTTATATTTATACAGTCATCCCTCGGTATCCACAGGGGTTTGTTTAAAAAACTGTCTCATATACAAAATTCAAGGATGCTTAAGTCCCTTATATATAAGGAAATAGTATTTGCATATAACCTACATACTTCCTCCTCTATAGATCAAATCATCATCTCTGGATTACTTATCCCTAATGTGAGGTAAATAATTGTTATGCTCTATTGTTTCAGGAATAGTGACAAGAAAATAAAACACATACCCATATCCAATATAGATGAATTTTTCCAAATAATTTTGATCTGCAATTGATTGAATCCATGGTTACAAAGGGCTGTGTCATCAAGGAGGCATGAGGTTTTAACTCAAGAATGTAACTTCTAGGCTAAGTCATAGGGCCTGGACTAATTAATTTTTCTTCCCTTAATGTCTAAATATAGTAATTTTTCTAAAGAAAATGCTTACACTTTGTGTGTGCTTTGTCAATCCAAGCTGTGAATTAATATTTTCTACTATTAATATTAGTGTACCTGTTTCTGATTTTTGTTTAATTGTAGGAACAGCTGCTATTTGTTTTGAATCCCTTTAATTATATTTTAGAAATATATAATTGTAGAAGTTTCTGGAAGAAAGATATGAACAATAACTAATATGCAGCATAGCATGAATTGATTCTATAAAATTCCTAAATGCCTACTAAGCTAGACTGTTTTCTGTAGATGAGTGCTATGGGAGTTTAATAGATATAACCTAAAGATGATTCCCATTGTCAAATACATTTGGTTACACAATATAACAGCTTCGTGAAGGCCCACAGTGCATGTCAGCATCTAACAAACCTGGAATCCTGCTTTAAAGATTGGACTTGAATCTGTTTACCTTTAAATTCCTAAGCTCAACTGATTATGAATCTCTCTCCAACCCCCACTCCATTTTCAACTAAACATGTCTCAGCATCTATGAAATCTGGTTTGGGAACTCAGTTTCAGGGCTTTTAAAAAACATTGGAAATATACATATTTGCTTTTCACTTCTTAAAAGCATAAAACATTCTTTAAAGTAAATCCTTAGTGAACCATCATATTTATCATTACTCATTTGTCAAGCATATATTGATTACCACCCATGGGCAGATAGTGTGCTGGGAGCCCACAGTTCAAGAAAAGTGTCTGACAAGAAAGCCCAGCCCTACACAGCAGCATGGTAAGTGGGGATGGAGCACCCCAAGGCCAGCGTGTGCTCCTGAGGCAGAGGGGCAGGCCCCTCCCATTCTGTTTTGAACCAATACAATCATGAGACATTCTTCAACTTATTTTATATCATCCATTCAGTCTGTATTACTGTTAAATGAAACTAATATGCATTTTTAAAAGTATAGTTTCTGGGAACAGGGGAACACCTGTTTAGTGTAGACAGACACAGCTGTTGTGGAAAATGTAGCTGCTCACAGCCCTCAGAGTCCCTCTACTCTCCATTTGCAGTCTCGCTAGTGACTGTGACCATAATGGATCTCATTTTAAGTTGTTATATGGCTTCCCAAGGTCATTGTCAAGGAATTGTCCCTCCTTTTCCCTTCTATAGTTTCCTACATCAGAAAATAAATATGCAGGCCGGTAATCGCAGCTACTCAGGAGATCAAGGCAGAAGGATCAGAAGTTTGAGGCCAGTCTGGACAACTTAGTGAGATCCTGCCTCAAAATAAAAAATAAAGAGCTGGGAATGTAACTTAGCGGTACAGAACCCCTGGCAGAATCCCCAGTGGCAGAGAGAAAGAGCGAGCACAAGAGAGATAGAGAATGAACTAGGAAAGAGCCCATTACAAACGTTTTCCTAGATGTGTTTCCTAAGAAAAGGTCAGGATGCAGTCAGTGCTGGATAAGAATCAGCACATTTCTTGGAAGCAATCCCAATCCTTTCCATCAGTCCTCCCAGCGAGGCATGTCGTGTTCTGCCCATTTTTGCAGGCCTTATCTATCTGAAGCCTGCCTTTTGGCCTTGATAACTGATTTCTGCATCATCAGTCCCGTTGGCTGTGGGAACTATCTAAAGGACTACAGAAGTGGGTGGAAGACCAAATTTACAATTTTCCTCTTTGGTGTCTTTTATCCTAGAAACACTTTGTTAGATCTTCCCTTTGGCTATAAGACTATGGGCTACTGAGTTGGTCTCTAAGTTAATCACTTGCAGAATGGAAATAACAACTAACACTGACCTCAAGGGATTGTTGTGAGCATAAATAGGACAGCAGAGAGAAGATACTTAGGGGGGCCTAGCAGGTAGGAAGTACTCAAAGACTTAAGTTATACTCATTAGTTCTTAGCTGTCTTTGTCAAGGCAGGTTTGGAATTAATTTTCAAAGCCTCACCTACTATTTGAGTTAAACAAAGCTTCATTGAGCACTAGACATTAATTCAGCAAATATTTGTTAACTACCCATGGTTTGCAAAGCTTTGCACAGCGCTCTGGGGGAAATAAAGGTAAATAGGATAGCAGTCCTAACTCCAAAGGGAAGCACTGTGGAATAAAAGAATCTCAGAGTTCAGTCCTGTGCTAGGTCTTGAAAGGGGTGAAATAGGTACAAATGTAGGAAAAAATAGTTCTTGTCTTCCAAAGACCCTATAGCTTTCTTGAGGTAATAAACCATCAGCCTTTTACACAAGTGGTTCGGTAACTTGAGATCAAGTTGGACGCCAAATTGGTGCAAGTGTTTCTATAGCATAAAGCACAGAAGGAAGATGTAAAGCTAACCTGGTTACACAACATCTGTCACCCAGAAGTTAATTAGATATTTTGTCTTGGTCCTCTCAAACTTCTAGGTGATCCGAACTGTATGCTAAATCAGACAGTCAATGTTCCCTTGGGAATTTTTTATTAAGTCCTATCAATTACAAATGACTGTATTCCTCTATGAGGCCCCCTCCTAACCAGCTCTCTAGGCCCACTGATAAAAGTAGATAGTCCCCAGGCTCTGTTTTCAAGGGAAGGAAGGGGGGGGGGTTATTTCTTAAGAGTAGTGATCTCCGCTTCCCTGGTTTAGGGAGAAATGTAAGACAACTTTTTTTCTGAATGTATTTTTCCCAGGGTAGCCATCATAAAAGTGTCAGTCTCTGTTGGCTGAGATATTTTTCTCCTTTTCAAATATCCTATTGTTCTTTTCATGTTTATTGTTTCTTTTATGCCTCTTTGATAGCTTCTTTTTGAGGCCTTGTAAGATATTTTGATACTGAGTTAGGAAGCCAGATGTGAGACCCTCTATTATTCTGCCTCTTATTTTGATTTAAAGTTACATGCTCCCCTCTGGAAGAAAACAATAAAGATACAGTGCTGGAAGAAGGAAGGAAGGTGGAAGATGAATAGGAATATATTTCACTGGAGAATGAAAGAAGAAGGATATTGAGTATAAACAATCAATACAAGAGATCATGAGTGACATTTAGAAAGTCTATTAACCCAATAATGCTTTGTTAGATGACTATATTTCTTGAAGGTCTAGCCACTATCAGAAGACAGTCAAAAGCTGTGATTTCTCTAGATATATTGTCTAATTCAGCATAATCATCATCTTGTATGTATTAATTACAGCTTAGTTTTGCAATTGAGATGAAGGAAAAACTGACGTCATATCAGGCCAGATTTGATTAGCATTCTTTGACAGGTTTCTTATCCAGAATGGTATTTTGAATTTCATGTCCTCTAAGGACAAATGTGGAGGAGAACATGTTATTGTTAATCGTGAGCAGGGTGCACATCTGCCTGGGTGTACCATGTTGGAAATTACTTACAGTGGTAGAGGCAGCAAGGGTCAAGAAAGGCCTATTTCTAATCCCTAGTCCATTAGCTGTTAGCTATGAATTTAAAACGTCACTGAACCTGTCTGTGTCTCAATCACTTCATCTTTAAAATGAGAGTAAAATTAGCCACTCTGTTGACCTATGGGATTATTTGGAGGATCTCGTGGAATGATGTATATGAAGGTACAAGTTGTAAACTTAAATTGTTAAATAAGTATCAGTGTCAATCCCTTAATGACCAGAGACACCATTGCATGCTGGACAACTAGATACATCCTGACCAGTCTTCTTAGGGGTCCAGGCTAGTTATTTCTGTGCATAGTAGGCACTCAACCCATGGGACTGACCAAAATGCTTGGCTGCCCACTACAGGCATCACTCCAAAAGGACAAACTTTATGATACCATTTAGGAGACAGATAAAATGTGACAAGCCACTCACTCAAAAGGTCAAAAGAAGTTCATTTTAAAGACAGAGGTGTTTTAAACTCTAGGTCTGTGTCTCCATTTAAAAAGTAAAAAGTGGAAAAGCCCTTCAAAGTCAAATTTGCTTAAGCCACAGTTGGAGTCATGAAAAACCTATAATCATTGTGTCTTCTGAATGTTTATTACTTTCAACTGGACATAAGCATCATTTCTAGCATCCCTAACATCATTCCTTGTAAAGTAGCAAGGTAGATAATTTAAGATTTAGGAAAATGTGTTCCACCACCACTTGTCTGAGAAGACATCCCAGTAATTGGTTGAGCAACATTGGGAAAGCAGGTCATGCAGGGCAATGTTATTGTTACTTAGAGGAAAGGCTAATGAAATACCCATATATTTAAAGTGGTTTGTTTGCTTTGTTTTCCCCTTGATGCAAATATAACCAGGTAGCATGAAAAAATATACTGGGAGTCTGGGCTACACATAGACCAGGGCAATATCAAGGAAAAACATGGTGTTGGGGCCTCTTTCCTCTGTACTGATCTGATAATTTAAAAATAAATGATTTTCCTGAGGCCCCCTTTCACCTATCTTCTATACCCCAGCCCATGCTCTTTATAGCTTAATTTTTCTCCTTCTTGTTTAGATTAGTAAAACTGATCAAAGATCATCTGTCTACTGGATTTCAGATAAGGTTAGCATACATCGGAATGTGATTAATGTCTGATTATATATTGACATCATTTTAATTATGGAAAAAGAAAGTTAAATAAAAGTACTTCATTTAAATGTATCCTGGAGTCAGCCTCTGTGTGGTTATCTGGGTAAGACAAAAGGGAGTTTTTTTGTGACCCAATTCAGTGGAGGAATGGGAGATTTTATGCCCCACAAAGACGTGGTTTCATTCCTTGCTTTTTGATATGAAAATAACATCTTTCTCATTCTCCAGGAAGAAGCCATTCTTGAAAGTTTTTGTGTTTTCAAAGACAATCTGGAACTGAGTTACTTTATCCACTGGTTGAAAAGCCATTGCTTAGCTATAAAAAATAAAAAATAAACAAATAAGAATCAAAACCCACAGAACTGATAAAGCTCACCACAAGCCTTCTGGCTAAAAGGTAGTTTCGTTTTGCAAATTAGATTCTTCTACACAATAGGAATTTGGTAAAATAGATACAACATTCAGCCTGGGTCCTAAACAAGCAACCGTCTACCCAGAGGCCCCTTATCTCCACCTTACTTGAACACACAGATGAGGAAAAAGGCAGCAAAACTAAAGCCATCTTCATCGCCCCTTTCTTATCTCAAGTCCTGGCCTACGAGAGTTGGTTTTGAGTACTTGCCATACCTTGACTGGTCTTCTAAGACTAACCCCATGAGAGCTAATGCTTGTGGTTAGGGTATAGATGTGCAGAAGGATGACTTCCTCATTTTGAATTATTTTTGGTTATTTGGCTCTGGTAATTAGGTATGTGGATTCACCTTATGCATCTTGGGCAGCAGGAGGAGCCTCTGAGACCTCCCTAATTACTGTCCCTTTGAGGCCAGGCCAAGGTTTTATATATATACTTTTATTGGTACATTGTAATTATACATCATAGTAAGACTCAAAGTGATACATTCATACATGCACATGTTGCTTGGGGTATTATCCTTCACATGACCTAAGCACATTTCAGAAGAGAAGGCTAGGAAATGAAAGGAAAGAATAAGACCATCTTGTCTGGCTGACTCCTCATCACCGATATCCTTGTGGTCAGAATAGAGCCCTTGCTGAGCAATTGTGGTTTCCTGTGAACAATATGCATGCCATCTCCTTGCATTTTCCAATAGGATCAGTGAGATAGGGACCGTTGTATCTTCCTTTTACAGCTATGGCACTAAGTCTCAGAGAGGTCAAGTTGTGTTCCTATTTTGAGATATGTGCATCTGGTGGATCAGTTATCTCACTACTTTGATGGGTGGCATTTGTAGTACACTGAGGGCAAGATGATGTCTCATTATAGTCCTGTGCTTTGGGGATCATATCCAAAAAAATCATTGTCTATACCAATGCCTTGGAGTATTTCCCCTATGTTTTGTTCTAGTAGTTTTATAGTTTCAGGTCTTACATTTAAGTCTTTCATCATTTTGGGTTGGTTTTTGTGCAGGGCAGAGACAGGGGTCAAATTTCAATCTTTGCATGTTGTTTTCCAGTTTTCTCAGCACTATTTATTGAAGAAGCTGTCTTTTCTCTAATGGCTGTAGATGTGTGTGTTTATTTCCAACATCTCCATCCTTTCCTATTGGTCTGTGTGTCTGCCTTTATGCCAGTACCATGTTGTTTTCATTAATATACCTCTGTAGTATGTCTTGAAATCAGGTACTGTGATGCCTCCAGCTTTGTTATTTTTGTTCAGATTGCTTTGGCTATTTTATGTCCCTCTATGAATTTTGAGATTGTTTTTCTCTAGCTATGTGAAGCATGTTATTAGTATTTTGATGGAAATTTCATTGAATAGGTAAATATCTTTGTATAGTATGAACATTTTAATAATACTAATTCTTCCAATCCATGAATATGGGAAGTCTTTCCATTTTTTTGTGTATTTTCAATTTCTTTCATCAGAGTTTTACAATTTTCATTGCACAGGTCTTTTACTTCCTTGTAAAAGACTCTTTGAAAGGTAAAAACCACCCATGAGACTCATTCCACAGTGGATGTGATCAAATGCAAAGCAAATGCTTCCACTATGACTTGTGACCTGGGTTGTAAAAGGAGTTGATCCAGATAGAGAGAGCTAATGGGATGGGATGAAGGATGCCAAAGAAAGATCTAGGTGAGCCAGATGTGGTAATACACGCTAATAATCCCAGTAGTTGGGAGGCTGAGACAGGTGGATCACAGGTTCACAGCCAGACTTAGCAACTTAGTGAGGCCCTCCGCAACTTAGGGAGACCCTATTTCCAAAAAATAAAATAGGGCTGGGGTGTAGTTCAGGGGTAGAATGCTCCTGGGTTCAATCCCCAG
The DNA here is from genome assembly GCA_004027185.1 of Glis glis. Lineage (NCBI taxonomy): Eukaryota > Metazoa > Chordata > Mammalia > Rodentia > Gliridae > Glis > Glis glis. The sequence continues at coordinate 18,581 of PVJS01013083.1, forward strand.
CACAAGAAGAAGAAGAAGAAGAAGAAGAAGAAGAAGAAGAAGAAGAAGAAGAAAAAGAAGAAGAAGAAGAGAGAAAAGAGAGGTCTAGGTGAATGGTAGTGCATACAGCATGGTTGTTTGGGAGACAAAATACAGCCCTAAATGGAAATGGGAATCAAGGAAGGAGTCTGAAGTTCCCAATCCTCTTTTTAGTCAACTAAATAAGCCATTTAATGGTATTATAATTTTGTAGCTGAATGTGTTTGTCAAAGGCCATATGATTTCAACATCTTTATCCTGAAGTGTACTTGGAGGTTATCTAGTTCAACATTCCCACATAGTGGAAATCTCCACTCTGGGATTCTAGACAGAATCTTCTACTTGAATTTATCCAGAGATCTAGACTTTTGTTTCTTTCTAATGGGCTTTCTTAGCTATAAAAGCTAAGCTTCCTGCGACTCTTGTTCCTTTCTGATAGGTTTCACTATTAGGATGCCCCCCATGCTTTTCTGATGCATCCTTCCCTCCATCACTAACCCTCTCCCTCCAGTTCACCATGCCTAACTCCAGTCTACCTGACCCTCCACTCCCCACACTTCCACTCACTACTGGAAACAGAACTATCAATTAGACCTGCTATCTGCCCAAGTCATCAGCTTACAGCTTCTTATTATATTAATTGCTATGTATAGCAAAGATGATTTTTCCTTCCTGCCAGATTTTTCCTCAGCCTTATTATTGTTCAGAAGCCATAAAACTGGAAACTGCATTTTTATGACTCCAAATGACCTTCAGAATTCCAGACATGGCTGACTCCTGCTTGGCTATAATATTTTGGCTCATTAATTTCAGAGAAGATATTCTGATGTATAATTTTATTAAGTTTCTGAGGGTTTTTAATACTGTGTTTCTAAATATGATGAACTTCCCTCCACCAAATTTTAATTAGGAAGCATATTAAATCCTCAATTAATGCTTGCAGTAATGCATATTTAATATCCAATAACATTTGATCAGGATATTTCCAGAGGGAGGGACTAGAGCATTATGACTTCTTGGTTCTCATTGACCAATAGAACAGCCACATCAGTCCTCCCTTGCAGTAGAGTAGAAGCCCATTAAGAGCTATTGGCCAGGGACACAATTAGCACTATCATTATTAGCTTCCCCACTGGAGTGAGAGGGGAGTGTCTGCCTCTGGGCATACAGGAGGAACAGCATAGATTTTCTGAACAAGCCAGTCAAAAGTGCTAGGAGGAACTTTTAAAACTATGTATCTTAAAGATACCTCACTTCCTCTTTTCATCTCTTAGCCATTTCATCATGCATAAGAGTAATATGCATTAGTGTAGGTATCTGCAAACTTTTCCCATAAAGGTCCAGGTAATAAATATTTTAGGCTGTGGGGGCCATCAATCTCTGTCACAGCTAAATGACTCTGGCCTGGCCTTCTAGCATGAAAGCAGCCACAGATAAAATGTAAATGAGTGAGGGTGATCGTATTCCAATAAAACTTTATGGACACTAACATTCGAATTTTATATAATTCTATGTATTACAAAATACAATTCTTTATTTGATTTTGATTTTACATTTAGAAATGTAAAAATCATTCTTGGAAGGAGTCCTGGGCAAAAACCTGGAATCTCATTCCAGCTCTGCCACTAGGCCACCAGGAGGAAAGCCACTGCACTGTCTGTGGAACCAGCTGGGATTGAGTTGGATGACAGCTAAGATCTTGTTCTAAGGATGAATGATTTCTTCCCCATGAGTAACTTGTTCAGGTGTTCTTTCTGTAGGCCCTAAGAACCGTCTCTCCTCATGTCTCTGTTTCCTCTTTCCACCTTCAGAAGACTAATTAGAAGAAGGGCAAAAACAGCCAGGCCAACTTAAAAGTGTTGGAGGCTCATAATCCGAATCATGTGAAACCATAGCTTCATTCTTATCTTGTTGCAATAAGGAAGCAATTTTCCTCTATTCTCTGGAACCTCCATTCTCTTGAGAGCCTCCAAATCTTTATCCTATCCAGAAAACCTATGCAGGGAGAACTAGTCACTAGGCGAGACCCATTGAATTCAGAGGCAAATGATATGGTTGTGGCATGGAGAGCATGTTTCTTCTTCCAAGGGCTGCCCTCATTATCAAGATGAGCTTTCTCCAGCACCCCATTTGGCTCCCTGTCCCTTCCATAGCCAGGTCTCTCCCTTTATACTTTTCTTTCTGTAAATACCTACCCTCATGATAGGAACATAATTTGTTGACTTATGTTAAGGTAAAGCAATTATTGAAAAACTTATAATACTGGAGGAATTAGGCCTTGATAACTACAGAAGCCCATGTTTATTGGGTAATCACTATATGGCAAGCTCTCTGTGTGTGTGTGTGTGTGTGTGTGTGTGTGTGTGTACACCTAAAACCCACATGCAAACGAAGAAGTCAAGACTTAAAGAATCTAAGTAACTTGTCCAAGGTCACAACATATTAAGTGGCAGAACTGGGATTCGAACCTGAGCACTCTAATTCCATACAGTTGTCACTTTTACATCATATGGTTTCTAAAATGGTAGGATCTGGGGGAATCAGTAAAAAGGAGAAACGGATTTGAAAGCGCTTGCCTGAACTGCTGTATCATGTATCCTGTGTTGCTGCCAATCTCTTAGTCTCTGTGTGAGGCTGTCTCTCCAGCCCTGTGCTTGCATCTTCTCATTCACAATTTCCTGGGAGGGAGGGTTCTTGTGTGCTGGAATCTGGGAGGTGACTTTCTTCAGAGCTGTGGGTTCTGCTTCCCTCCTTTCCACTCAGGTTGCCTTGCCAGCCCTTGCAGGATGATTTCATCCAGATGGCCAAATAATAACTTCATTATAAAAATAATTGGTTCACCAAAGCTAATATTTATGATTTCTACTCGAGATTTTCTTTCCTCCTCTTCTGAGCATAACAAAAACACAACACTTTAAAATGCCACTGCAGCCATCTGTTATTTCCTATCAGTTCTTGACGTCATCCGAGTGGCTTGGTTATTTTGGGGTCTCCATAATTGAGAGAGCACAAGGAGCATTTCAGAAAGTATTAGAACCATTGAACAAGGACTGAGACTTAGAAGGGACCGGAGCTCTTTACTCCTTCCGTCCCTCTTCTCTCAGTATTATTTCCCAGAATGTGCGACAGGTGGAGTGCAGGCTAAGTTTTGGAGAGTCTGATCCAGT
>PVJS01013083.1:21865-42783 GCA_004027185.1 Glis glis
CTCCTCCTCCTCCTCCTCTCCTCCTCCTCCTCCTCCTCCTCCTCCTCCTCCTCCTCCCCTCCCCCCTTCTTCTTCTTGTGGTACTGGGGATTGAACCCAGGGGTGTTCTACTTCTGAGCTATACTCCCAGTCCTGTTTTATTTTTTATGTTGAAACAGGGTCTCACTAAGTTGCTGAGGGCCTCCTTAAGTTTCTGAGGCTGGCCTCGAACCTGTAATCCTCCTGTCTCAGTCTCACCATGCCTGGCTCAGATAATAATGAATTTCTCCTCAGTTTCTACCCTCTGTAACTACACAGAATGAGATGCTTAGCATAAGCATATGTTCCAAACTTGTAAAACCACAATCATATCATTTTAGAGGCTTCCTTATTCCATAGCGAACAATTCCTTCAAAGGGCTCTCATTCATTATAATCACTTTTCCAATTTCTCTCTTCCATGAATTCCAGGGCTCTTCTTAACATGGGCAACCAATAGTTCCCAGAAGACCCTTAAGAGTTATTATTTCATTTAAACTTCACAACTACCCCATGAATAGGAAGAACATTACAATACCCATTGTACAGATGAGGAAACCAACACCAAGGTGGGTGAAATGATGTGTTCAGAAACAATTCCTTATTTCTTTTCAGTACAGTAGAAAGTCTTCTTGTCAACTGACCTTTTCTCTGCAACCTGTGACCTGCTGCTCATGGCACAGGACCTTGTAATAAAGGTGCTCAGATCATTAGTTTCCTTTTTTCCTTTCTCATTTTGAAATGAAGTACCTCAGACATAGTATAAGAATTCAATTGATGAGGAACACTTCTATAGTTACTACCCAACTTAAGAAATAAAACATTACAGATAACAGTAGTTTACCATTGTATAATGACCTGTCCCATGTCCCTCCTTCTAACTTAGAAGCAACCATTATTTTAAATTTGATGTTCATTATATCTATTGCTAGACAATATGCAATATCATTTTGCATTTTATTAAACTTCACATAAATTCTGTTCATAATGTAGATATTCTGATTTCTTTCACTCAAAAAATTGGGTTTGAGATTCATCCATATTATACGCATGACTTTTGTTCATGTTTTTCTACGTCCTATAATATTCCTGTCAATGGATCTTCTATTTATTTACCTATTCAACTTTTGATGAATATTTATGTTCCTTCTCTTTTTTGCTATTGCAATAATCCTTCCACAAACATTGTATTTGTCTCCCTGAGCTCATGTTTCTCTAAGGTTTGCCTAGAAATAGAATTTGCTAGGTTGTAGAATATATGCATTTTCAACTTTATAAGATATTGCCAAATTGCTCTCCAAATTGGCATTTTATGCCCAATAGCTATGGCTAATGGACTCCATGGTGCCATCTCTTCATTTAGATTTAGCTATAACCTATTCTGCCAGCCTGATAGGCATGATCATCATCGTTTGGAGCAAGACAGACATTATTATTACTAATTTATGTTTGAATGCAAAAAACTAAACTTTACTAAAGTTAATTGGCCTAAACAAGCCACAAAGTCCAAACTAAAATGCAAAGTATTTGGCAGAAATTTGGTCCACTACTATCAGCCATTAGTCATTATTTCCTAGGCATTGGTTCATGAAGAATACTACTCTAGGTGCCATGAGACATTCATAGAAATAAATTTGCATTTGTTAATGCTGGTGGAAGCAAAGGACAAGTAAAGTGGGTTTACCTGAGCTGCTTTCAGGGATGTGCATCATGTCAGTTTGTACCATGGCAAGACATGATCATAAGGTTCTATTGGAGTAAGTACACTTTATACCCTCAAGGATTTTGCCATTGAGCAGGAGAGCCAGTGAAGATCACAAACAGTAGCCCAGAGGTAGGGTAAATAGTATAGTTGATACTCAAGCCATAGAAATAGAAAGTCAACCTAACTTTGAAGATATGCTCAGAGAGCTGTGTCCTGCTGATCTGTGGGTGACAAGAAGGCATGGCTGGTCTGGGCAAGGTTATGAAGACTCACTGGCCAGGGAGGGTCAGGCAGATATTGGAAGCCATGGCATTTCAGCCAAGGCAAGAAGAAACAAGAGACTGCTGGGATCCAGCAGGCCAAATGCCATTCGGTCTACTAGTACGGTTCTTTTGAGGGGCTCATAAGTAAATAGCATAGAGAAGGCAGTGGTGTTTCTTCTGCCATTGCTTGCTGTTTTAGGGCAGCTTGGGGAAATGGCTACTAATCAGATCTAGAAGGCAAAGCCTACAGGTGAGGCCTGTGCATGTGTCACTATGTGCCTGCCACCTTCAGACACTGGAAGAATTGTAGAAACAGGTACAAACAGTCCTTGCATCAGACTTTGTATCTAGTTGAAGAGCAAGAACAGGATGCAAAATGGCATTCTAGGCTTGGTGCACAGAATGCTTATGTTAAAAAATGGGAGTAAACACGTGATGGGGAGTTGCAGCACCAAAAGATGAAGGCAAAAGTTAGAACACAGCAGGGGGACCCTGAGGTGCTAAAAGCATCAGCACACCAATTCAGCCCCTTTATATCCTGGACACTAAGCACTCCGAACATTTTATCTCATTTCCTCCTTTCAGTGACCCTAGGGGATAGGTTTACTTTTATCCACATTTTACAGATGAGGGAATTGGGCACAGAGAAGTTAAGAGATGACCAAGATCACAGTCACCAAATGGCAGAACCGAGCTTTGGACTCAGGCAGGTGGCTTCAGGATCTGAGATCCTAGCCGTCATATTGTAGTCCTACTATAGGATCTAGGAGTTTGTAAATGGAGGCGAGCTAAGAACTGATGGCTTTAAAAAATGTTCAAATTCCTGGCACTATCACTTAGCATTTAGATTTGATGCATCTGAAATATTGAAAAACACCTGGGACAGGTATAGTGGCTCACTTCCATAGACCTAGCTACTCAGGAGCTGAGGCAGGAGGCTTTCTTGAGCCTAGGTGTTCAAGACCAACCTAAGCAACATAGTGAGATCCTGTGTCAAAAAAATTTAAAAAAAAACACCTTCTTGGGCATTCTGATATACAGAATGTTGTCAGCCGTTGGCAGCTGCTTGGGTTTCTGATAAGCCCAATGACATCCTCAAAATTGTATCTTTGAGCAAGCAAGTATCACAATCAAAGCAGTACTTTAGGAGTGCAGATATGGCAGTTGTACAAATTGGCAAGGACTAAGAAAGCCAAGAATGTTGAGATGGGAAGAGAGTGGCAGAGGCCAAGACAAAGGAGATGAGGGGCTAGGTCAGAATTGAAGAGAAGAAACAAAATAAGCCATTGATGCCAGAGACCAACTAGGACTATCTAAAAAGAGTTGTGGATGTTTTTAAGTTGGGAAGGCTGAGCGAGTGACAACGTCCTCATGGTGCTGAGTCCACCAGTGTGATTAACATGGGCTTTGGTTTGAATCCCTTCTCCACCACTTGTAAGCTGTGTGACAATGAGCAGGTTGCTTAACCTTTCTGTGATTGGCTCCTTTATAAAGGAAAGTAAAGATAAAACCTCCCTCATTGGGTGATTAATACATCTATAGACCTAGGAGTAGGGTTTTTATCACAATACATTCTCAATAAATGCTAGCTTTTATTATTTTATCGATATGAGAGGGAATTTGGGTACATGAGCAGTGTGACAGACAATAAAGTAAAATTTGGAGATTTTTAAAAAATTTTAGCTGCAGCAAGATCTCTGATCCTTCAATAGAATACCTTCAGGCTAAGGGGGAAAATGCTGCTTTTTCCAAAACGACAGCAGCTTCATTTTCAATGAAAATGATGCTAATTACTGGGTATTGACCCAAGATGAATTTCTCTTTGATGAACTACATACTGCTCTTCTGAAAACCTAGCCAAAATCATCTCAAATACCAGGAAGTGTGGGGTAATGCAGCAAATTGGGGGAAAATGTGTATCAGAAAAAATTATTGCTACAAAAATATTTTCAGTAAGTTTGTTCCCTTCATAAATAGTGTGAATGGAATGCCTCAGCAATCAGCTGAAAGCCCGATCTTCGCTGTGGGCTAATTGCTCGTCTGGTTACTGCAGAATTTAATTTGTGCTATTGTGCAGGCAAGGCTGAGAGCGTGAAATAAACAATGTGTGTTAATTTCACGTTTTCCAGTCTGCTTAGCCAAAGAGAGAGCTTAGGCTCTTCTCAAGCCTCAGCCCACCCCCTCTCCAGCTTCTCATCCTGGAGTCTGCAGACCACCGAGCAGAACTGGTGGCATATGTGCAAATGGCAGGTGTGGGGTTCTTGCTCCAAGACCAAAGGCTCAGGAAAGCAGCCAGCCTGGGCAGTGATGCTAACTCAGGAGGCACAGGGTGCACCCTACCTATCCCATGCCCAGGGTTGGAGCCCGAGTTCATTCTTCTAGTGGGCACCTGCCATGCAGCTGGCTCCATGCTCTCAAATTTGATAATGCCTTTGGTTTCCCATGAAGCAGCTTTCACTAGGGCAAATGGAGGGCTACCAGATTGGGTGGCATCCACCCCAGACAGATTAATTTGATGAGCTGAGGGGATTCTCCTCTGTTGAGGGCAGCAGAGGTATTGTTATGAAGAGGGAGAAGAGATGCCCACTTCTGAGGTGAGATTTGAAGAAGGCTGGGATGGCCTCCCTTCCTGCTGAATCTGAGGAGTCAGAGCTAGAGGAGGGTTGGGGCTGAGATTTTCTCACTGTTTTTCCCTATGGCTGAAGGGCCTGGGACCCAAGAGAAGTCACTTGCTCAGGTCACAGAAGAAATTGGTACCTTGACTAGGACTCCAACCGAAGACCCCACTCACCTCGTGGCGCTCTCTCTGTTGCACTGTTTCTCATCAGGTCTATCACATGAGCCATATGCTCTTTTTGAGCAGTCAATTTGGAGCAGAAACCCTGAGTGAGGTTGTCTAAATTCAAATCCTGGTTCTAGCTAGGCAGGATTTCACAAGCTATTTACCCCACTCAGTGCCTCAGTTTCTATACCTTTAAAATAGGGATAATGGTGTATAGTCCATAAAGTTATTTATTATGAATGTCAAACTAGTTAATAACAGGTAAAGTCCTTAGAACAATGCACATAATAAAGTAGGTCTTCAGCAAACATTGGCTATGATTGGTACTATTATTCGGGATAGTCTAAATTCCCAACCTATTCTTATCATACGATTACTTTTATGTGGGATCAGATATTCTTGCTCCCTCAGAAAAGGAGCTTCTGTTCCCTTGCTTTCACTTCTTCATCCATCCCTCTTTTACTATTGAAAATCCAAGAGGGGAATTCCAGTCTTTGGAAATGCCTGAGGTTTCCTTTTAATTGAGAGAATAGTAGGAGACCTACAGTCATTGATGCAAATTCTTGTAGTGTTGGGAAGCCTTCCTGTCTCCCCAGTGACCAGCATAGGCCTGACACCTAGTGCATCTTCAACATGTACTGAAGCACCAGAGAACACAAGAGGAGAGGCCAGATATGGTTTTAGGGTTCATAAGCCAAAAAACCAAGTGAAAAAATATCTTCCCTTGATCTTTTCAGGAAAAAGCAAGATTAGTTTTAGTCTACTAAAGCATAGGGTAGAGCCAAGTCAGCCTGGTCCAGAGACACTCCTGCATATGTTCTTAGTGGGACTTCCATAAACGTTTAATAAGCCCCTTTCTTGTTCTGGTCAGAATATCAAGCACTGAAGATAAGAAGATCATGTCTGTTCTTAGGGAGGCTATATCCTCATAAATAGCAATCATACCCATAGTAATGCAACTTAACATTGAAATGGCATCTTGCAATTTGCAATGCAATGTGTTGAACATCGCAGTACTATAGATCAGGACATTAGGATAATGAAGGATTGAGGAACCAAGGTTCCTCAGCTGGGATGTGATCTCATGTCTCTTCTCTCCACTACACTGATCCCACCATGAAATAAGGAGTATTCATTCTGACAAACCTTTTCCATTCATTTTTGGCAATGACAGGGAAAACAGGGATACATTTTGTCATGTACTAGGTGAGAGTGTGTAACCTGGAGATAAAATAACAAAAATACAAAGTATGTTGTGATGTATTTTCAAGACCAGGAATCTAGGCAAAATTAATACTGCACCTACTGCATGTAAAACTTGTGAAAGAGGGCCTAAGGTGAATATGATACTAACCCTGCCTCCTGGTGTATCACAACCTTAAGGAGATACTGAGTGTGTTAGCTTTTTGTCACTGTGAACAAAATACCTGACAAGAACAACTTAGAGGAAGAAATGTTTATTTGGGCTCATGATTTCAGAGGTACAATACATGGTCAGCAGGCTCCAAGATAGAAATATCATAGTGGAAGGGCAGGGTGGAGGAAAGCTGCTCAGTTCATGACTTCCAGGAAGCAAAGAGAGAGAAAGGGACCAGGGAGATGATAAACCCTTCCAGGACATGCCCCCAATAACCCACTTCCTCCAATTAGGTCCCACCTCCCAGTAATCCATTTGGCTATCAGAGCCCCTGTGATTCAGTCATTGCCTAAAAGTCCCACCTCTGAACCTTGCTGCGTTAGGGAGTATGCTCTCAATACATGAGCTTTTCAGAGGACATTACAGAGCCAAACCACAGCAATGAGTGTCCACAGAAGAAAGCCTCATGTCAGCATGTGTTAGCGGCCACCTGAGTTTCATGGACTGGATATGGCTGAGAGTTTGAGAGGAAATGGGAATCCATAAATGCTGCACTGGAGTTAAATATACAAATAGAACCAAGAGAGAGATAACCCCTGGTCAGAGTAGGAGGAGACACCAAGGGGAAGGTGAAGTGACTTTCCCAAGTTGAGCAGCTAGTTTTCTCACCAAAGAAACAGCCTAGGTAGCATCTGAAATCTAACATGTAAAATTGGATTGGTGTTGTATGTTCCTATGAAACTGACTGCTTGAGTACTTCTGAGGACCCAGAACAAAAGTTTCTTTTCTTTAGGAGTTTCTAGAACTGGGAGAACCTAAATTCTAGATTTCTTGTGATGCCTGGTCCTCCCTTGACCTTCAAAACATTTACAAATGTTAGAATTCTGAAGTGAGGTGCCAAGGGGAATGTGACAAACCTCTGGGCACTCTGCCCTGTGAGATTACCAACTACACACACCCCCTTCATAGACAGTGGCCTTGAACTAGTTTTTAGAGAATGGAAAAGGGTTGGGAGTTAGAAGTGAAAGGTGATTCTGCCCATGGAATCTCTGCAGAGCTGCATCCTCTGCTAGCCATGATAGTGGGCATTATTATTTGATGTAAAACTGCCTTGCATTGTAAGTTACCTTGCTAGGCTCTATGAGAATAGAAAGACTATGGGAAATATATAACCTTTGTCCAGGGAACCTGAAATCTAGATAGATAGAGCATTAAAATTGATAGTTAAAACATGGTACACACGTGCACATACTACGTCACATTATCAACTGATATTTATTGTCTAGTAGTGTCTAGTATATATCAGACATGATACTAAGCTCTTTAAGACATCAAGAGAGATCTCAGTCTCTATAGTCCACTGTGCGAGCTAGTCCTTAAGAAAATTACATTTGCTAATGACTATATAATTTACAGTGTAAAATGTATGAGAGAGAAATTCCCATTTGCTATGAGAAAGAATAACAGAAGGACCTACTTTAAGTAGGAAGAGTAGAAATTTCCCTTCTAAAGTGTCATTTCAGCTGAGATTTGAGAGACGAGCAAAAGCTGGCAAAATGTAAGGAGGTTAGGGTTTGGGGAAGGAGAATTTCCGGCCGGAGCCCCAAGGCAGGAAGAAACTGGAGCTTTAGAGAAACACACCTAACCAAGGCAGCCAGCTGGGTGCCTCAGGCTTTTTCCATTCTTTTTGGATTTCTAAAGTCCCTGGGCCCCACATTCTGAATGCCCTGGGCTGAGCAGATGGCGCCCCTTCTGTCTCCACCCCTGGCTTATTGCTAATGACGTTATACACAGCTTCATTGTGAGCTGGGCCCCTTGCTTTGCCCATTTCCTCCTTTTGATCATGATGGGGGCTCCTGGACCACATGGACGGTAGGGATCCTGGTTCATCTCCTTGTCAGAGCCTCTGCTCCAGAGCTGTGCTTTCATTTGAGTCTCCCCTTCCCCGGCCTCCGCGGGAGCTAGGACCTGGGAAAGACTGTAAATTGTATACATTATTTCCTTTTTGATTAGGTGAATAAATAACTTGATTGAGACGCGCCTCTTTGGAGGGCGCTGCTGGCAGGCTTCCAGGAGTGGGAGGCAGCTGGCTGGGAACACAGGGGAGGTGGCAACAAAGGCCCGAGGGACAGACACATTGTGGAGAGGCTTGGGATCCAGCTTGGCCTGGAGAGCACTGGCCAGAAACATTTAGGGAAACTGTTGTTCCCCTTCCCTGTCCATGAGAGGGAAGGCTCGGGTTTGGGATGCCTTTCTCAGCATTGAGACATCTCCTGCTGCCCTGGGGGACAAGTTTCAGCCAGGAGGAACAGGCACATGCTCAGGGCAGCTGACAACTGTTATTCTTTGCCCTTCCCCTACCAAAGAGACATGACAGACCATGTGCACAGCCTCCCATGATGGCCGCACCCCACCCAAAAGCCAAGACAAGCCCTGGTCATAATGACCCAAGATGTGCTCTAGCAAGGGGTAAAAATGACACTGTGAGATCATAAGTGATTGATATTCCAGCCCCACACCAAGTCCCTAGGCTTCAGAATCACTACTCTGAAAGCAGCCTAGGCAGGTAAGTAATTTCTCTGACCTAGTGTAGGTGCTAAGATTTAAGGTGTCTGCAATAGACCTTTCAGTAAAAGTTTGCTTTTCCTTGCTGGTTACTAATCTACCGCTAAAGAACTATTCCTTCCAGTTAAATTCTGGTGACTTTAGGGTTAAAACAGCCCTAAGATGGAAAACACATCAATCCAATTTCAGCATTAACCCTTTGTTTGGTTAGAGAATAGATCGTGACTAACCTTCGCAAAAAGTCCCTAGGGCCTAAGGAGAACAAGACAAGGGGAGACGAGGACATAAACAATCTGCTACCATTTGTAGGGCACATTATGAGTCCTAGAGAGCCCTGCATCCTTCGCATATGTCTTCCTGTTTGAGCTTTAGGATAGAAACCCAGGCCTGTGGGGTGACAACTCTGTGCCCTTTCTACTATACCAGCTCCTCTGTCTCAGTGGGATGAAAGGGAAACAAAACTGTGCTTGAGAAATGCCACCCTGGTGAGCCTCTGATAGAGCTTCTCTGAGTGTCTGGGCTCCTAGGATAGAAGAGAAGTCAGCACAAGCCTCTGATGCCCCAGGCTGGGCCCTGGCCAGCCCAAGTCCAGGCTTTACACTGTGACCCCTTACTTTGTGCTCCTGATTCCCGGGCAGGAGGAGCTTTTCCCAGTTCCTCTTCAGGCCTGGGCATCACTCAGTACCTGTCAGCTTGCTTGCTTCCAAGAATGCTGCACTGTCTGCCAGCAAGGCAGAATGCACAGCCAAATTCTGTGCCACACCTCAGCTCCCGGGGATGAGGAGGCTGTCAAAGGGAGAGGAGACTCTGAGTTGAAGTGTGCAAAGACTGCAGTGCTCCCTCTTCAGAACATTCGCCACTCCTGCCAGGTGAGCCTCAGGCTGGCTTCCATGTGGGAAAAGGCTTCTCACCCATAGAATCCTACCCACCTTGGACCCTGACCTCTAGTATCTCCAAGTACCTCAGTTCCTTTCTATGAATACTAGCTGTGGTCCTCTCCTCGTGCATGCTAATTCTTTCCCATATCTTTGTTTAGCCCAAAGATGGTCTGCATGGTGAAGTACAACCTGACCTCTCCCTCTTCTGCATTGCTCCTGTACCCCTGTGACAGTGCTTAGCACTCTGTGCATACCTCTTTCTTCCCCACTAGATGGGAGACCTCTTGAAGGCAGTGTCTGATATTCCTAGCATCCAGCACATGATAAGTGTCACAAACATTTAAAAGGCTGTACTTGTGGAAGCAATTTTTATTATTTTTGCAATCATTTTTTGCAACTATTCTTAAAGAAACTAGAAAACTCAGGTCACTTCAGTGAATCTACCTGAGGTCTCATGGAAATTTAATGATGGAGTCTGGTCAGCTGACTCTTGGGAAGAAAGTTTTTCTCAAGACCCCACTTATAGACTACCCAGTTTTGCAAAATATCAAACCTGCCATAGGATAAGCTCTCTTTTCTCTCCTGTGCCTAATAAGAAAAAAACAGTACTTGCTGATGTTCTGTTTATACTAGAGCAAAAGAGAAAACCCAACATGTCTGGAAAAACAATTAAATATCCTACTGGAATGATTTATCTACAGTGACTATCCCCACCGCAGTAATTGATGTGAGCACAGTTTGAGGACATTGTGACTGTGGGCAATTGCAGATCAAGCGTGCCAGCAGGGAGCTTGGACTGAGACAGCAAAGTGTTTGCTAGAAAAAGGCTAGGGACCAGGACAAAGTCTACAACTGAAATGGTCTTCAGAAACCTAGATTAACTTGTTCATTTGCTCAACAGTATTTATTAAGCACTTCCTAGGTATCAAAAATGTGCTTTGTCTTGTTTTCTGGACCATTCTTAACAGGTACAACAAGCTGGTCCAAGGAATCCCCAAAATTTAGTGGTCAGGAAAAATGGCTACACCACCTACTCCCTGCAGGAGGAAAGACTGCCTTCCCACCTGAAATTGCCTTCATAAGTTGACTACAGTAGCATATGTGTGTATGTTGCATCACGAGTGTGAGTGGGCTTGAACTGAGTGGAAGCCATACAATTTCCTGTGGAAAGAATTCTGGGCAGGAAGACAGTGAACCAGGATGCTAGTTTCAGCCCTCGAGAGGGAATCGCTTCCACACTCTGGGCCTATTACCTAACATTTACTCAAGACAATTGATTGGGAGAAGTGGTTCTTGCCATTTTGTCCAAGGACCAACTGCACCCAAATCATCTGGGTCTGTGTATATAAAGGCAGAACCCTGGGCTTCCCCAAGACCTACTGAATCAGAGTACTGTGGGCTGGCCCATAGAAACCAGCCAGCAAAACAAGTTTACCAGGTGATCGTCATACATACTAAGGCTGCACAACCACAAACACAGAACCAGATGATCGCAGACCTTCTGATTTTGTGAATCTAATTGCTACAAGGTCCACGAGGAATAATAACTTGGAACACAACCATGCTTTTAGCCCCATGATTCTTTATTCCTCACCCATCCACCACCCCAGTTTTATGTAGAAAGGAGATGCATTTTTAAAATCTACTCCATTCTGTGGGGGCATTGTAGTTGTAAATACATCCTTAAGTTTACTGTAGGCAATTTTGGAGCATGAAGCCCCTAATGGTGGGGTGAGAAGAGAAGAAAGTCTGCTCTGTGTTCCAAGGGAGAGAGTCCCTATAAACAGCAATCCCGGAATTATCCTCCAGCGCCCGCGCTATTATAAAGAAGAGCTGACACAGCAGAGTCCGGGGATGCTGTGTGTCTGCAGCGCACTAATCACGGAGGCAGGCAGGCTAAATGCAAAGAGCACATTTGCACAAACAGCACCTGTACTGAGCAGTCATCCACTATTTTTAGAGCTGCTGCAAAGAGCAGAGGGACATTTGGAGAGGCTCCCAAAGGGCGGCAGTCAGCAGGAAGGTGGGGAGATTTTGTCATATTCTGTGTGGCTGACTCTATAATACCCTCTATCAATGAAGTCATTGAAAGCTTGGGCAGCCTGACATTTTTGTTATGGTTTGGGTTTTGGTTGATGATGGGGTGCAGACATGGTGGCACAGGAACAAGGGGGGATAAGGAGACTCATTTTGATCCATCAGTGATGTGCTCTTATCAGAGAACACATACTTAAAAGTCTAGATTATTTTTGTTACAGAAAACAGAAGAACAGTTTGTTCCCCAGGGCATATTCTGGAGCAGCCCTAAGTAGGAATAAATGGCAAATACTTTAATTTCATTCATTTTGTCTAGCTGCAAACATATTGCTCTCACTAGGGTTGTCACCACTTGCATTCATGGTAAGATAAATCAGATAATTTAGTGTTGGACATATGTTGGTTAGGTCAGGGTGGTTAGAACATACAGCTTGGAGATTGTGTCTACTTAGAAAGAACACTGACTCATAATATCAATTCTTATTCTCTAATAAAAATAATAGTGAACACTAATTGAGGACTTAGACATTTCCAAGAATGGGTCCATTGACAGCTAGCTCATGACATCAACTCCACAAACAAGGGTAAAATGGGACTTTCACAGCATTCTGACATGTGGAATTTTCCATCAAAGTGCACACAATCGATTTGATAAATGTTACACATTTGTTTGACCTTTCAGGTAGATTCATAACATATCAGGTCAGCAAAGGTCATTTTCTGATCTATCTCCTCCTCTCCCACTTGCAATTAGGAAATTTTCTTTCTTTTTCAGCCTCACAAAGAATTTGGGGTTGAACTATAATGAGATATCTGGTTCAATTCTCTCCTATTATGGATTAGCAAAAGAGTCTTTCTCAAGCCTACTTCTCAAGCCCACACAGTTGACTTGAAACCCTGGTTACCTGGCTCCTCGCCCAGAGCTTTCTCTATTATATAAGAAAATCTGAGGCTCCTAGAGTTAGTTGGAAGGACTTTAAACTCACCCAACATAACCCATTTCCCTCAGTGCTTGAACTGATAAACTGGAGATCACATGAACCCTTTTCTAATAATTATTTTGAAATACACATTAGATGACTGAGATGGACACTAAGTTGAAACAATTTTGTTTGGGTCCTATTTACAAATAAAACACATAACAACAATTCCACCTGGTTGCATCCCAATTGGATGTGGTCTTGAGGTATATAATTCAGAACTTGTGGGCCTCACAAGGCTATTGTCATGGGAACCAACCTGGGATTTCGCGACATAAATACTGTATACATACATTAATACATTCCATCAATGCTTTGAGATTGTTGGAACAACAACCTCAGTGAACTGACCACTCACAGAACTGTGAAATAATGAAAGTTGTCTTCTGGAATGCCCACTCTGTCTCCCAGTGTTTTCCCCTCCCTATTCCCTTGATCAAACCGCTCCCCAGGAGCTACCCTTGTGTTAAGCACCATCCTTCATGGTCTTGCTCTCAGCCAGCTGCTATGTTTCCCCTTGCTGTATTTGCCCATAACAATTTAATACATTTGAGGAGGGCAAGGAGAAGAGAGGAGGGTTGTGGAGGTTTAAGAATTACGATTTCCTAAATCCTACCACATTTTTCTCTTTATTCCTTTTGATTGTGTTTTCTTCCATTGTGACTCATTAAAATTCTGCTTTATATTAGCTTGAACCCTAGAAAATTGTTATTTTGTAGGTCAAAAATAGTGAGATACCAGCAGTATAATAGGATCCAACCTAATGGCAGTGAGTCGATGTGTTCTGGGGCCTGGCCATGCACCACAGCATCCAGGTACTTTCTTTGAAGCCACCCAAATAAAGTAAGGTCCCCATCTCAATGGATTTGTTTGGCAAGGTGAGTTCCAAATACCTGTGTGTAGCTTTACTCCTCCCATCTGTCTCCCATCACCAAAAATACACCATGTGTTTTAAGGGTTTTGCACTAATAAACATTGAGAAACAGCACGTTTTTCTTCCAATTTTCATTGCTCTTCTTAGAGCAATGATGAACTCTACTTAGTCCTCTGTGTAAAACTCACACACTGGAGATTTCAAGTGTAATGGCAATGGGAAACAAGGGCAAAGGAGAAAATATGGAAAAAGACATTATAATTTGAAAGCGCAAACAGAACTGTGCTGCTCAGTGGTTGGGGTATACACCCATCTTGAAGGTAGGTATTGACCTTTCCAAATCATCCATCACTAGGAACATTTTAGCTGTTCAATAAGTATCCAATCAATCAGAGCAGAACACTTTGTTAATGATCCTCAGTAGTGAAGCCATAATGCTGGATACAGGATGTCCCTCCTCTGGGCATTTTTCAAACCACACCAGGGAGCAACCAGTGAGTCCTTGTACTTGCAAAAGCAGCTTTGATCCAAATTTTTTTCTACCAGTCTTCTCTGCACCCAGGCAATCTCCAACAATTACTTGAAGCAGGATTCACATCTTGAAGTCCTGCTTTATTCCTCTCCATGGACTTTAAAAGCAAAGAAAGCAAGAAGTCAGGAAGGTTGGAGCCTTGGAATTCCATCCTGGCCTCACCCCATCTTGTCACACCCTCCCAGCTTTTGCAGGACACAACTCAGCTCTTCTTCCACCCCTCCCCTCAGGGGCTATTACCCTATCCCAAGAAATTCCAGCAAGTCTTGGAACAAAGACTGGCAGCAAATGAAATTCCCTGTCTGGACTGAGAATAGAATGCAATTAGCCAGGAAAGGTTGTGAAATTTGTTTTAAAGCACTAGGAATATTTTATCTTCTGACCCTCACCTCTAAGACATTCCCCTTCCAACCCCCCCAACCCGTGCACATAGGGTCTATACAATGTAAAGTATGACCTTTAGATTGAGACATTCTCTGTTGCAATATGTTGGAATATGTTTCAACACGGTAACTGGAGATCTATTTACTAAACTGTTTGGCACATTCAGCATGTCCTGGGGGAATTGTTGGCAGGACCCGCGGTGCATTTTTCACTCCTCCCTGATGCATTACCAGACATAAGGTCATCCCGTCTAGCAAAGATGGGTGCTGCACAGGGCTCATTACCTCGCAGCAAGCAAGCCAGATGAGGCCGGGGGATGTTTTCTCTTCATCATTCAAGCTTGAAAGGAAACTGTCAGCCTCCACTTGCTCTTAAAACAATGAAAATTTAGGTGACAGCGCTCTCATTAGTTCAATGGAAATGAAGGATTCTAGGCAGAGACATCCCCCCTTTGCAGCATATTAACGACTCTTCCTCCAGAATCCTTCTGGGAGCCAAGGCAAGACAGGTCTCAGCCTCTGGGGAAAGGATGGTAACCATATCAATGACACACACACACACTTCTTTGGATGACCAGAAACTTTCGTATACAAAGATTCTGAGCTGGAGCCAAGTGTGGTGGTACACACCTGTTATCCCAGTACTTGGGAAGTTGAGATAGGAGGCTTGCAGGTTTGAGGACAGCCTCAACAATGTAGAAAGACTCTCAGCAACCTAGCAAGTCCTTGTTTCAAAACAAAAAAATATATATATAAAAGGGCTGGGAATGTATCTCAGAGGTAGAATGTCCTGAGTTCAATTCCCAGTACCACAAAAAAAAAAAAAACAACAGATTCAGAGCTGAAAAAAATGGATGTGTTTTAGATAAATAACAGATTTTCCCTGACTTCTCTTTGGTGGGAAATGGGTGCATTTATAGGACTATAGAACTGTCTCCTCTGACTTATATGCATTCACATTATCAGAAAATAAGCAGGGAGTCCTTACACTGGTGAATCCTCTCTCTAGGAGAAATTCAAACAAAAGTACCAGGTGTAGACCCTATTCCTTAGACTTACAATGCTAAAATGCTAAGAGGGTTTGATTAATATTTGATGAACCACTTGGATAATGCCTGGAATTATGGGAGCACTGATGATTGCTTACATTTTTATAGCACAATATTCTAGGATATCCGTGTGCATCATTTTCTCATTTGATTCTTTGTAACAGTCATGTTTAATGGTCTTGGTGGGTATTCAGACTATGTTTTATACATTCTTAGGAACACTAGAACTAAAAATGTCCTTAACTATAATTTTTATTAGTGGAGGTCAAATAGGGATGCACATTGACTTATTAAGAGAATTATTTCCAAAACCTATGTGCTCAGTCACTCTCCTAGTTCCCCAACTTCTTGCTACACCCCACCCCAACATATAATAAGTAGTAGTCAATCAGTGAATAGGAGTGACATCCCAGGCATACATATTTTTTTTTAGAAAACACTCCAAGTGATTCTGAAACACACCCTGGTTTACTGCAGTGCTCTAGATGAAAGCGGGTGATTAAGGCACTGATGTGGCTGACCGGAGTCACATCCAAGATTTGACCCAGGCCTTCTGACACAGAGAGGAGGGGCCTTTCTTTCATGTTTTCCTGCCATTATTCTGAATTTGGAAAGGGCACTAACAGCATAGTACTATTTATTTTAACCCATATTTTTCTTCTTCCTAGCCAAAAGGAAAAATGATGAGATACTCTGTCCAAATTATACCTGATGTGAGTAAAACTACAAACACCACAATATTCCATTCTAAACACTTCTACTCCAATGTGTATTCTTAATTGGCTTACTCCACAGTTCCAAGATTGGACTCAGATCCTCATTAATAGTGGTATACTCTTTCTCTTGGAGACACCTCCTTTTGACTCTTTGCCAAACTACAGTACCATTCCACTGAATCATGGGTTCATACCATCAATAACCTAAAATATGTGTGAAAGTGATAGTGAAGAAAAGAAGGGACCCTAAGCATTGCATGAATTATGTTGGAAAGAAGAGTAAAAGTGTTACTCCTCCCACTTCTCTGCTCCTCCAACAACCAAACTCTTTTTAGTAATTTCTCTGTTCCCCTCATAGTCTCAGAAAGGAGGGACTCATGGGATCGCTCAGAGCCAGGGTCCTTCATGGGGTCACATTTTGCTAGTGAGCAGGGTGACTGTGTGAAAGCGTAGAACTCTTGCTCACGTGCATCTGGAACCCAGTCCCTGTACTAAGAAAAACAAAGGCAAATATTTCTTCTAGGTATGCTTCTTCCTGGGTGCAGGTTGAACAAGTGGACCTAGGGCAGCTCTGCAAGCATCCTGCCCTCAATTCCTAGCCAGGGCACAGGCATCTCACTGAGGCTTCATACCTAAACCATACTTCCCAGTCTACTCTTAGTAGAGGATCTTACACAGGGATGATAAAAGAGGTACCAGAGAGATTTGGATTTCCTTAAAACAGCCAGGACTTAGCAGAGCAGGACTTAGCTTCTCCCATTTCTTTGACTTGCACACACACATACACACACACACACACACACACACCAACTATATATATATATATATACATATATACACATATATACATACATATATACATATATAAATATATACACATATATACATATATATATATACATTATATATATGTAAATATGTTGACGAGTAAAGCTCATCATGATTGGAGTATACTCTTATTAGGAAATGTACATATGC
This sequence comes from Glis glis, assembly GCA_004027185.1. Lineage (NCBI taxonomy): Eukaryota > Metazoa > Chordata > Mammalia > Rodentia > Gliridae > Glis > Glis glis. The sequence goes on from PVJS01013083.1 coordinate 38,982, forward strand.
CCTCATTAGGAAACTTCTGACAGGAGAGAGAGTGTAGGGAGGCCCATTCCTACTCTTAATACAGCATATTCTATCAAAAATGTCCCTGATTTGAGTAAGCTTATAAACACCACAATTTTTTTATCATGAGCTACCTACCTACTTTGTAGCAGCCATAATGTAATATATTTCTATACTCCCAAAGAATTTACATTTGGAGCTACTTTTCTAGGAATAAGGGTCTGTAAACCAATAGCTCAGGCACTTATGGTGGTAAAAATTACATGACAAATGTTACATTTTAGCCATTTGTAAGTGTATAGATCATTAAGTATATTCACAATGTTGGGAAACCACCACCAACATCTATGTCCAAACTTTTTAAAATTTTCTCAAATGGGAACCCTGTATTCACTAATTTTAATTTTATTTTAATTCCCTTTCCCTCCTCCAGGCCAGCCCCTGGTAACCCCTATTCTACTTTCTGTCTCTATAAATTTGACTATTCTCTATAGATCACATAAGTATAATCTTACAATATTTGACCTTTTGTGACTGGCTTATTTCACTTAGCATGTCATCAAAGTTCATCCATGTGGTAACATGTGTCAGAATTTCATTCCCTTTTAAGGCTATCAGCATTCCATTGCAGGTAACTGCCACGTTTTGTTTATGGCTGGTTGGTATGTTCATGGACCAGTCCAGGCACTTTTGTCATGTCATTGTTGGCGTGAGATGCATTTTTACCTAGGTGGTTGAACAGACTAAGGGAAGAAAATGACAGGGATTTGTGAGTTCAGATCTTTGAATGAGGTTTCATAAACTACAGAACTATTATGCTGCCTATATTTTTTCTGAGCTAAAAATAAGGACCATTCCTATGCACACTGTGTTTGCATAGGGATGACTAAAGAGAATGTTGGAACATACCATCTAGGAAATTAGACAGGAGTGCTCACCATACTCTTGGCAATGAAAATAAAAAAGTTGAAAAAAATATAGCTCCATAGGATTTCCCCCCATCTGAAACAAAGGCTATAGAACTCTCTGTTCCTTACCCTCTCTTTCCCTTCTTCCCAGAACTGAGAACTTGGCTTTTTATTTGCTTTCCTCTGTGAAAGCGAGGGCTTTTGCTTCCTGAAAGTGCTCATGTCTGCATAGCAGGAAGGAGGTGTGGCCCAGGAGACCCCAGGAAGAGCATCCTGGGGGAGCAACTTGTGGCCCAGGTAGGATGTGTATATCATCTCTTAGTTTTGTAGGCCCTCTGCCTATTATTGCTAAACATCAACCACAGGGTCAGAGGCAGGGATGATGGACAAAGCTGTGAAAAGCAGAACAGAACAAAAGCCAACCCCGTCAGAACATTTCAAGCTTGAGTTGCACTGAGGTTATGCCCTGATGCAGCTGCTCTTGGCCTTAGATAAAACAACTGAGTAATGAGATTCCTGAAGTCTCAGAAACTCCCTCAGGGGCCACGTCATCTTCCTGGAAGTGTATTTGGACATCATTAAGTTGGTAGCACAAGAAAAGGATGAAATTTGTGATGGGGTCTAAAATAAACCCCAAGAAAAGCTCTCTATCTTGCCCTAACTGGTAGATTTCATGTTATGTAAGAAGCACATGCTTAACACTAAGGATGGGAGCAACCAAGGGGTGATGGTGGAACACTGGGGGAGGGGCCAAGTGGTTTTGATGAAAAGCAAAGGCATTATGGAAAGCACATTGCAAGTCTTGTTATTTTTCTTATAATACATTCCAAACCCAAACAAACTCGAAAAAAAAAGTATGTGTGCAAAAGCAAACCTTAAACCATTTTGTGAATCCCGCCCTAGATTTCACATTTCTCCAGTGAGGCTCACATTCCTTTATTCAGATTCCAAAAGTAGAGATAATTTGTTCCAAATGTTTCCAAAGCCGACCAACAGAAAGTCCTAACGATTTTTCCAGAGCTGGAGAAAACAGTGAAATCTTCTACACTCTAATGGAGCATTCAAAGTGAAAGAAAAAAAGGAGGCAAGTAAGGGGGAAGGGAAAAGAAATGTTTTGATGATCTACTTGTTTATTTTCTTACAGTTATGGCTCTTTGACAAGGTCCAAGGAGACATACTGATTGCCAATGTCTCATTTCCTTTGGCAAGGTAGCATTTCTTCTTTGTTATAAGCCTATTGTGATAAAGATAATGGCCATAAAGTGATACATTTCATGCAAGATGGTGAGAAAGCTTATTTCAGAGACTCAACTTGGGATTCCTTGGGGTGATGGGTATATATGTGTGTGCTGGTGCACCCAAACCTCTGCAATGATTCCCTTCCTCCTCTATAACATATCTTCAGATAACTATCATTTTACAGATGTAATTCCCTCTACTAATGAAAAAGACTGTATCCCAGTAAAACTCCCATTTAGAAGCACACTTGTGCACTCGAGGCCAATGCTGGTCACTGATAACAGGGGTAACTTCTAAGGACAGGGCAAGGGTCCATGGAACTGGCAGAGAAGGTTTTCTTTTTTTCATTTTGCGACACTGCCACCAGACTTTGATGTTATCCAGTAGTTTAATATGTGTATATTAAGTCATCTCTACTGTGGAAGTGCAATTCCTCTTGTTTGTAACTCCCGCAGTGCCCAGAAAAGTGCTTGACCAACAATAAATGCTTATATGGTGGGGAGGAGGAAGTAGACTAAGGCATGCAGTGCACTTTAGCTCATTAAATTTGCATGGAGCTAAAGAAAACCTAGGCAAACTCAACCAGGGAGATATCCAGATCAAATTTCCAGCCTCCATGGTTTGTAATATAATAACATGTAATACATAACTTACTAATATCATTATTACTACCATGATCACCACTGATTGAAATTATACTATTGCTATTTATAGTGACAAGTTCTTTACATGCATAATCTCTCTTCATCTTCAAAACTGTTCTGCAAAGAGAAAATCACTCTCATTCTACAAACAAGGAAATTTATGCCCAAATAATTAAATAGGTTTGGATTTCAGTGGCCTGGTCAGAATCAGCCTGGTTGATGAGTCTCTGTGTTTGAGCTGACACCTTGAACGCAAACACAGCTAATGTCACAGCCAGCTCATTCACTGGGGCCAGTGATACCAAGAGGATGCTTTGACTCAAGTGTGTTATATCAAGACAAGACTCTTCTTTTGACTTCTAACCACACCCCTAAGCCTGGTCAGCTGGACGTGAAATTGGTCATAGATAAAAGAGGGGGTAGCTCGGAGAAAATTCATAACTAGTCTTGAGGCTGCATTTCAGAGCACGTGGTCTTGTGATTGGAGGCTGGGAATGCATTTTTAGGCACCAGTGATGATGGTGCCTGGTTGCTGAGGTATGAGGAAGAATGGAAATGGAATGCTAGCCATGGTAGTACTCTTTGAGTAGTGGAGGATTTGCTAGATAAAGTAAAATGCTCATTTGCCCTGCAAGGGACACAGGAACATGGATATGGGCTTCATTGAAGAGCACACACATGCCCCCCCCCTTTTTTTTTTTTGCGGTACCAGGGATTGAACGCAGGGGCGTTCTACCTCCGCGCTACACCCTGGCCCTATTTTTTATACTTTATTTTGAAATCGGGTCTCACGAAGTTGCAGAGGGCCTCACTAAGTAGAGAGAGAGAGAGAGAGAGAGAGAGAGAGAGAAAGGGAGAGAAAGAGAGAGAGAGAGAGAGAGAGAGAGAGAGAGCGCTGAGGCTGGCCGCGAACCCAGATCCTCCGGTTTCTGCCTCCCAAAGTACTGGGATTATAAGCGTGTGCCACCACGCCCGGCACACATTCCCCTTTTGAGCTCTGCACACAGATGT
>PVJS01013084.1:0-42686 GCA_004027185.1 Glis glis
AGGGAGGGAGGGAGGGAGGGAGGGAGGGAAGGAAGGGAGGAAGAGAGGAAGGCCTGCTGAAGTATCAAGGCAACAGGAACATTCCAAACTACCTAAACAGGATATGTGCTAAGAAACCAGAGAAATTATTTTGACAGCATTTTTAAGGACCCTTCATTAGGAATAAAGAAATGACAAATTCTCACTGCATCAAGTTGGCTAGTATAAACAGAACTGTCCTTGTTACCTAGACACTGCCACTAAGCATAAAGGAACACGTGTCCCAATGGCGCTCACCCCCAGGGCTGGCAGCCTCTGTGTGCAGCTCACCGCCACCTTCAGCTTCCAGTCAGTCTCCCCATCCAGCTGGTCCGTCCGGATGAAACAGGAACCTTGGAGGTAGAGAAAGAAAGGTCACCACTCTCAGAAGATTACTCCTGAGCTCTAGGTACCGTCACAGCACACATCCCAGCACAGTGGGACTCAGAAATGACACACCCAGAGAGTCCCAGGAACACACATGTCCAACAGCCTCCTGTAGGTGATATTATTTGACTCACAGAACAAGTCTGTGAAAAGAAACAGTCACTGAATGTTTTAATCACTTATTTCTTATTTGGTGTTCTTGCCTAGTAAGGTTTAATATTAACTAAGACTACAGGGATCATTTCTACCTTTAATCTATGTTTTGATAGTGACAAAATAATGAGATACAAAAATCTCCAAGTGTATATAATATTACCTTACTAATAAAATGTTCCATTTACCACCACAGAACACATGTCCAGTAATAAAAACACAGTTAAAATGCTAATACGCAGGTAAAGGTTATTGGATACTCACAGCTCTATCAAATTTTAAATATGGAAAAATATCAAATTACAAAAAAATCCATTTTCCCTCAGACCATGCTATTTCATCACACTTCTCATAATCTACCCTAAAGATAGAACAGCAAAAACAGAAAACGGCATACTCTCACAACTATTCACTGCAACGCTGCGTACAATAACAAAAGGTTGGGGCAGATCATTACAGAACTGGCTGAATAAAAGAGAGCACATGGAACAATTAGAAAAGAGGGAAGAAAACCAAAGAAAGACCTCAACATACATACTACTGTGGAAATATCGATAGGACACATCATTAAATGAAGTACAGTATGCAGCATTATATTCAGAACACTGTCTTAACCAAGTGCTGTGTGTATGTACATCCCTATCACTCTGAACTACATTATGATGTGAGACTACAATGCACCAATAAAAGTATGTATGTATGTGTGTGTTTTTGTGTGTGTGTGTGTGTGTGTTTGTGTGTGTGTGTGTGTGTGTATAGGGGAGGGAGAGAGAAAGAGTGTGTGTGTGTGTGTGTGTGTAAGTATCTCTATGTGGGGATATCTGTGTACACACATGTGCAACTGCATGCATACTAGCTGTGTGCATCAATCTGAAAGTAAAATTGGTCATGCAAATCCATATCTATAATAACTTCATTTCCCCCTGCACTCCGCAAAGAATTACCTTCTACACACTGGTGAGTATTCTCCACTTTTACTCTGCATAAATATCAAATATTTTCTCTCCCAGCTGATGCATTTGCAACTATCCCAGCTGCCAGCAATTTAGTGCCTAAAATGTGCCCTATGTAATCACTTAAATTTTATTTTTAGTCCTTTTAACTAACTTTAACAAGGGCATTATCACGTGGAAATGAATCTGGGAGACTCTGAGAGGTAAATCCACTCTGAAAGGCACATTAAGATGAAGAGCTATAAAAAGATTTTCCACCTGTCTGCTTTATCAATTAATGATATATTCAAAAGGCCTTCATCTGATTATATACACTTTGAAAAATATACCTCCTTATGTAAATAAACTTATGCATTATTTGTCAAATAGGTTATAAAAGGAGAATACTCTGTACAGGCTAATTGGTTTCAAATAAGAAGCATCAGAAGAAAATTTGCAGTTCATGTTATTTTAAAATTAAATTTTTTATCAAGATTGAGTTTTACCCTCTTAAATATGTGAGTATGTTTATTCTGATAGAAAATACAAAAGCAACTTCAATGGACTAGATTCTCATTTCTGTCCACGTTACTAAAATTTAAATAAGAACAGGTGAGACTCTCTGGAATGTCTTAAATTTCTAACATCATGTTTCTAAAAGTAAAACAATATCTAGATCTCCAAAAAATGTATTAAACACTAGAAGCTATGTAGTTGCCTTTCTCTAAAGATAAAAGACACACTTCATGTTAAATAATTATATGGTATTTTTAAAACTTAGGGGGAAAATGACATATTGTCTTTCCCCAAGTACAGTTAAAATTACTATCCTCACAGTAACAGATGTGATGGGGGGTAGGGGGTTGCTGCAGAAAAATCAGGAGTAGGCCCAACCTGGCTTGTCTTAAGAGAACCAGATCTAATAATTTTTTAACAGAAAGCATCTGCTACAACTGATGCCAGTTAAAGCTCAGCAAAAATGAATTATTAAGTTGGCCTGCTTATATCCTATTACAGACTTCTTATGAATACTTGATTTTATTTTGAATAATTGACAAGAGTTGACAGGAAAGGACAGGTTTAATGACCACCAAATTAAGATCAACTAGTGTATGTGTCACACTGGAGAGCCACATCAAGAGGTGATGAAGTAACTGATGGGACCCTGTGAGATGCCGGGTCTGTCACCGCGTAGCCAGTCACCCCACAGCATTAGCAGGTGGCCTGCAACAGCTCACAGATCCAGCAGCTCTGAGAAGGATGGGCTACAGCATACATCCAACAAAAGAGAAATAGACATCGACTTTGCATTTATAATACCAGATCGTTGGCCATTAAACTTAATTTTTAAATCATTTATATGACTTAATGACTCTGCATGAAATTTTTAAGCTGGTGGCAAGACAAATAGCACTACAGAGATAACATGGACGAGAACAGTGTCATTTACCTATCCCCGTCCAACTAACAAGTGACAGCTGAGGTGCTGTAATATGTCCCACACACTTAAACCATAATGTCATCACTTAGGGTAGAAAGGAAAAAGATATTGGCACTTATAAGAGATTGATGAAAATTAGTTCTAAAGCATTAATTTCTCTTAATACCACTAAAAGAACTGTGTGCACTCAGGAGATATTTGATCTGAATTAAGAAACTGATGAAGCAATTGATTAATTGGAATTTAAGCCATCAGTCACCAGATCCATCAACAGCTTCATTTACATTCTAAACAATCCGCTCATGGCTCAATGGAATACTCTGTATTAATACACAGTCAATACGCGCCACGGACCCACTCACCCAGCTGTATTGACGAGTGCCCAGCTGCTACTGTGTGAGCCTGAACATGCTGCTGCACCTAGGACTTCTGGACTGACTAAGGTTGAAAGGCCTTTATTACAATAAACAACATATTACAAGCTCATCTGAACTAAAACTGACAAGCAATAAAATAATGTTAACTTTACTAGCAGATAATAAAACGTTCTGAACATGTGTGATTTTCTGAAAGCGACTAGGTAATAAGAAAACTAAAATCACAATAAAAGAATTTTCTGAAACTAAGACCATGTGACTGAAGACAATATTATGACACAAATTTTATACAGCTTGGAAGCTATTTGGTCTGTTTTATAAAGAGAAGAAAAATAGCAGGCAAAAACAATCTGATTTCTTAACCTCTGCATAAGAGTAACTTATAATTGTTGTTTTCACAGTTTAAATTTGAAAGGAAAAATAAATCATAAAACTAAAGAATATAATAGAACCATAGGTTAAAACAGACTACGGTAAAGTCCAAAACTCAGATCTATTAGTAATCTTCCAAGAATATGTAAACAATAAAAAATAGCATGTATACTGTATACATTTTTCTAAAGAAAAAGGTGATAATTCTTAAGACCCTCAAAGGGATTCATGACTGTCAAAGTACCAAATATTACTACACCACAAAGAATAATTCTCTCTACAACATGGAATGAAAGGCAGGATCAGAAAACAGAGCATTTTGAAATCACCGTCAACCCAGCTATCCACCTGCCCTAACACAACAGTCTCATTCTCCTAATGCTTCAGTAGGCCACTCACTTTCCGCTGTCTCATGAAGCTGCAGCAGTGAAACTCGTGAGGAGGCTGAAGAAGAATCCACAGCCGCTAGGAGTCACATGATCTCGAGCAAGACATTTCCACTCTCCAATCCTCACAATCTTTCTCTGAAAAATGGACATTTCTAACCGACATTCAGCTGTAAAGCACTGGGTGTTGTTCACAATCTACCTCTTAACACAATCTACATAATCTTTTCCTTTTAAGTCAATTACCCAACACCATTTCCATGTTTGGAATTCTACTTTTAATCTTATATATTTCTATCACAATCTCCTTTTAGATTATATATAATATAATCTAAATATAAAAGCATCTAATCTAAATATAATCTAAATATAAAAGCATCTCCCAAATGCAAGCATCTTGTTATATGTTTGGAAAACAGGACACAGGTCAGAAGTACCAGATGACATCAGCAGGAGTGGTGGCACGGAAGCCTCTGGAGAGCGACTTCTCTTATGACTGCACTGAGAACACCAGCAAAAGTAGTCAAGGCAGTGCCTTCCGAACTCCAGAAAACACCCAAAGACCCACAGCAATTCCAGGAGTGTGCATTCAAGAAAGATGGCAAGACTAAGAGTTAGCTGTTGATTATAATCCCTAGGGTAACCAATAATGAAATAATTTTTAAAATATATAGTAAGTAAAAGTGACAGAAGACTTGGTACAGTACAAAATATAAGTATGAAACCAAAGAATGCTGTAATGAAGCAGCAGAGACACACAGAGTAGCAGAACAGAGGCTCTGCTCCAGAGCACACAGTGCCCTCGAGGGCACACCATGCAACACAGACCTGGGTGAAATCAGACTGGGACCACCAAGTGTGTTCTCCATCCACAACGGGTGGAAACTAAGAAGTCAATGAGAGGAGGAAATCTGGAGAATTCATAAATATATGGAAACCAAACAACACTGGCATCATTAAACAATGGGTCAAAGGAGAAATCACAAGGGAAATTAGAAAATACTTTTAAGAAGTATGAAAATGAAAATGCGACATAGCAAATCTTGTGGAATACAGCAAAAACAGCACATAAATGGACATTTATACTTATAAATACCTACATTAAAAATGAAGACCTCAGCCGGACATGGTGGCACACGCTTGTAATCCCAGTACTTGGGAGGCAGAGACCGGAGGATCCGGGTTCGCTGCCAGCCTCAGCTACTTAGTGAGGCCTTCCACAACTTCGTGAAACCCAGTTTCAAAATAAAGTATAAAAAATAGGACCGGGGGTGTAGCTCAGAGGTAAAATGCCCCTGGGTTCAATCCCCAGTACCGCAAAAAAAAAAAAAAAAAAATGAAGACCTCAACCTGGGCATGCCTATAATCCCAATACTTGGGAGGCTGAGCCAAGAGGATTGCAGGTTCAAGGCAAGCAACTTAGCAAGACCCTGTTTCAAAATAAAAAAAATAAAAAGTGCTGGGAGTGCAACTCGGAGACAGAATGAATACTCCTGGGTTCAATCCTTAGCACCAAAATTTAAAAAAAGGAAGACCTCAAATTACTCAAATTAATAATCTAACTTTCTACCTTAAGAAACTTAAATAAATAAAAGAAAAAAAAGAGCTAACTGAACCAAACACAAGTGGAAGAAAATAATAAAGATATAAACCAATAAATAAAATAAAGAACAGAAAATAATTTTTAAAAAACCATTAAAACCAGAAAAGTTAGTCTCTGAAAGGATCAATAAAATTTTCCAGGCACTGTGGCACATTCCTGTAATCCCAGTACATGAGAGGCTGAAACAGGAAGATGGCAGGTTCAAGGTCAGCTACAGAAACTTAGTGAGACCATCAGCACATGAGAGAGACCCTGTTTCAAAATAAAAAATAAAAGGGGCTGGAGATGTAGCTCAAAGGTAGAATGCCCCTAGGTTCAATCCCCAGTACTACATAAATAAAATAATAAATAATTTTCATAAACTCTTCCAAAAATTAGAAAAGGAAGGAGTACTTCCTAACTCCTTTCAAGGCCAGTACTACCCTGATACATAACAAGGGTATCACAGGAATAACAAAAACACACAGCCCAATAGATCCTTATAAACATAGACAGAAATCCAGTACTAACTACCCTGATACAAAACAAGGGTATCACAGGATACCCATAGCCCAATAGACCCTTATAAACACAGAGACAGAAATCCAGTACTACCCTGATACAAAACAAGGGTATCACAGGATACCCACAACCCAATAGATCCTTATAACACAGGCAGAAATCCAGTACTACCCTGATACAAAACAAGGGTATCACAGGAATAACAAAAACACACAGCCCAATAGATCCTTATAAACACAGACAGAAATCCAGTACTATCCCGATATAAAACAAGGGTATCACAGGATACCCACAGCCCAGTAGATTCTTATAAACACAAAGACAGAAATCCAGTACTACCCTGATACAAAACAAGGGTATCACAGGAATAACAAAAACACACAGCCCAATAGATCCTTAAAAACACAGACAGAAATCCTTGTTGGGTCAAATCCAGCAACACATGAAAGTGTTATACACCATGACCAAGAGGAATCATTTGTGGTATATGTCTGTCTCCAAGAAAACTGGTATTACAGAGGACTCGGCTGCTGGAGTCCCCAAGTGTCTGGCAGTCTGCACTACACGACAACACACTGCTCTGAGTATGCCACATGAGGAGTCAAGTATATATACTACTGGACTGCTGAAGCACTAGGTGGTCTCACTGCACTCCTATTAGAAAGACCAGAAATACTTGAAAAAGGAGCACCTCCTACTCCAGTGTTGCCAAATGATGGCTTCTAAATAGAGGTGCAAACACTCTACAGCAAATACACAACTAAGAGAATTAGTAGGACATGCTCCAAAATGGACAGCCATTAGGATAACATCCTGGTTAGGGGAACACTGGCCATTGTAAAGTATGGACCTTCAACCTCAGTGCTTAGCAATAAGAGTTTATCCATTTGGTAATGGAAAAGGAGGGGCTGTGTTCCAAACACAGTCATGCAGGAAGCCAGAAGCCAGGCTGATGAGCCAGGCCAAAAAGCAATTTCCAAGATACCCTCAGGGGCAGCAGGGGAAGGAAGAGTAGGCGAGTGCAGAAGAGGTCAAGTCCAGTATGCCCGACTTTACACCCTTCTCCCTGGGCCAGAGCTGAGGGCCATGACCCCACCTAACTGTGCAAAGAAAGGGAGGGAGCCCAGCTGTGTTTCCAAAAGGAAAGAGCAATGAGTCGACCAAGCAGTTGGCAGTCTCTGCCATGTGAGAAACCTAGCAATTCATGTTGAGTAACACATGATAAAGAATCAAGCCACAGGTCACCTGATTGCTAGGGATAAGATAGAGAGAACTGAGTTGGAGTTCAAAATTGTTGATTTAAGCCGGGCGTGGTAATCCCAGTACTTGGGATTGTAATCCCAGTACTTGGGAGGTGGAGACCAGAGGATCTGGGTTCGTGGCCAGCCTCAGCTACTTAGTGAGGCCCTCCGCAACTTCATGAGACCCGGTTTCAAAATTAAGGATAAAAAATAGGGCCGGGGGGTGTAGCTCGGAGGTAGAACGCCCCTGGGTTCAATCCCCAGTACCGCAAAAAAAAAAAAAAAAATTGTTGATTTAATCTTGTCTCCATTTAAAAGCAGTGTGCTATTAAAATAAATATTTTAAGTCACGATGAAGAGAAAACGTCTCCTTTTGCCAGCCATGGTTGTCAGATGAGGCTGCCGTCAGTAGAGGAGTTCACGTAGTACTAGGTGGCGACTCACCTCGGCAAAACTGTCTGTCCCCTCTCATTCTGCACTAGCAATTCTGTTCACTATTATAGTACCTATGCAATAGGGTTACTAACTGCCAATGTGTGAACAACCACAAATAAGCCCTTTGAAGGCTGCAACTGGGTCTTGCTCCCTTTTGTAACTTCAGCAACAATTAGTGTCTGTCTGGTACAAAATAAGTGGTAAATAACTGTTTGCTGAATCAAAAATAAAATGGCAAATGCAGAATAGCAATCAAATTTTTAGCAACAACATCATTTAATTAGATCAGATCTCAATATGAATATGAATGAAAACCTTGGATACAAAGGTTGTGATAGGATTACACTTTTAAACAAAGATTCAGTAAAGTTATCTTTTTAAATATCAATTAAAGGTTATGAATATAAACTAATGAATTCAAAATGCTATAATTCAGAGAAATTTTATATGCATACATAGTTTATATTTTAAAATAAAAATCAAACTGCCAAAATACTCCATCAACAATATAAAAACAAAAATAAAGATACCTGCTTTCTCTGAAGTTCTAAGAAACACCATGTCTGATGGAATTCTTTGATTCTGCAAAAAATAATGCAAAATATTAATTACTATAAGCAGGCTTATACAGTAACACAATTCCATTCCAAAGCAGAAATAGTAAAAACAGCTAACTAAAATAATGTCATGATTAATATTTTGCTGAAGTAACTAATATGTATAATTGTATATCAACATTAATATTTCAATTCATATTTCAGTTGAAGCTCTAAGATTTTTTATCATGAGCCAGCCATGTAAATGGCATTTAGTGATGACTTACAAAATGTTTCATGTCTGAAAAATGTCAAGACTGCCACTTCCATGACTTCTGTTGACCTTAACTCATACATACAACACAACAGTTGTTGCCTTATGAAAATGATGTCCTCCCCATTAGACTAAATGGTCCTGGAAAGCGAGGACAGTGCTTGTCCAGTGCCCAACACAAAACAGAGTGTGTCGTGAATAAAATAATGACTGTGAGTGCGTGAACGTGTGACTAACCAACAAACAAAAGCCCCACAAATGTGAAGAGCTATTTATTATATGAGACAGAAAAGAAAATAACTCAAGGTATTATATGGCACATATACACTTTTACAAGTCACTATTCATACATTTAATCATTATTATAATAATTCTACCAACTGGAGACAATACAGGAAAGTCAACCTAAAGAAAAATTATATACTTAAAATAAGATTACTTCACATAATTTCACAAATGATGTGTACTTTTAAGAACTAAGATTTATCTACCTATGATAAAGAAATTATTTCTCAGTCAATAATTAATGAAAACAAATAAAAAGTTATTAAGACTGAAAAAAAGACATGTTGGATAGAGCTATTTCTTTGTAACACTAAGAAAGAAGTGTAACTAGTTAAGATCTAAAGGACCCTCAGAGCCGGGCGTGGTGGCACACGCTTGTAATCCCAGTACTTGGGAGACTGAGACCAGAGGATCCAAGTTCGCGGCCAGCCTCAGCTACTTAGTGAGGCCTGCTGCAACTTAGTGAGACCCTGTAACAAAATAAAGAACAAAAAATAGGGCTGGGAGTGTAGCTCGGTGGTAGAATGCCCCTGGGTTCAATCCCCAGTACCACAAAAAATAAATAAATAATAAATAAATAAATAAAGGACCCTCAGGTCAAGGAATCGATCACAGTGGAAATTAGAAAACATTTTTAACTGAAATGTAATAAAAACAAAAATAACTGTGACAGCCAAAGTCAGAAAAATGTTAACAGGAAAGTATGAATATTTAATGCATACAATGGAACAGAAGAGAGGCTAAAAAAAATAAACAATTTAAGAGCTCTATATCCATATGAAAGCAGAAAAAAAATCAGCCAATGGATCCCAAGGAAAGCACAAGGAGGTAAGTGAATGTAAGGGCAAAAACTAATGACATAGAAAGAAACACGTATATTGTTATGGTTGGCTCTTAAATGTGTCCCCAGAAGCTTACATTTTAAAGGCCTGGTCCCTAGCTGGTGGCAGTACTGGGAGGTGGTGGTAACTTAGGAAGTGAGACCTCGTTGGAGGAAACAGGTCCTTGGAGTCTTGTCCTTGTCCTCCTCTCGGTCCTCCTCTCACTCATTCTCTCTCTGTATCCCCTCCCCCTTCTGGCTGCCATGAAATGAGCAATTCTGTTCCACCACAAGCTCCCACCATGGTGTCCTGCCTCACCACAAGCCCACAGCATGGGGCCAAGCAACTGTGTGCTGAAACTTCTAAAATGGGAAGACAAAATCAATCTTTCCTCCTTTGCTTTCTCAGGTATTTTTGTCATAGCAACAGAAAGCTAACACACACACATGCACATGGATATACACAGATACACAAATATATACCAGTAACCAACAGCAAGAAAGTAAATACTTTTAAATATGCCATTTCAGTAATAAGAAAAAAAATCAGCATTAGAATAAACTAATAAAAGAGGTACAAGACCTATACGTAAAAATATAAAACTGAAAGAAACTAAATAAAACTTAAATAGAACATACCAAAATGTTCAAAAATTATAATGTACAGTACTGCAAAGATGTCAAATGCCCATAAATTGATCCTTATATTCAACAGAAGTCAGTCAAAATCTTGGCATTCTGGGGGATGGGAACTGACAAGGTTTTCCTCATCTATGCAGAGAAATGCTAAGGCCAAGGATGACCAAGAGAAGCATGAGAACTGATTTTGCAACCTAACGAAACAAGATTCGAGTAATTAAGACAACATGGCATTATACCAAGATGGACAATTATGCCAAGGCAAAACTAAAGAATCCAGAAATACACCCATGCGTAACTACATTCATAAGATGACATTGCAGACCAATGGGGAAATGATGGTCTTGTCAATGAACAGTGCTGAGAAAACTGGACACCCACAGGGGCTGAGAGGGGATAATGCCTGAGCTCTACACCAGTGCAAAATAAAAGCATACATCAATTTGGAAAGTACTGACTCTTTAACAACATTAACACTTCTATCTGTTGTCATGGGGTATCTTTCCACTCACTTAGGTCTTCTTTAATATGTTTTCCAAAGTACAAATCTTATGTTTCTATTGTTAAATATATTCCTAAGTATTTTATTCTTTTTGATGCCATACAATGGAATTTTTTCTTAATTTCATTTTCAGACCATTACTCTTCTTTCTAATCTTGTCTTATTTTCTATAAGGCACTCTTGAATAAACTAGAAAATTTCAAATAATTACTGGGTATTGGTTTTTCCTTCCATTTAAGATCATGAGTCACCTGATAGCAGGGCCATGTGTTTTCCTTTTTTTTTTTTTTTTTGCGGTACCGGGGATTGAACACAGGGGCGTTCTACCTCCACTCTACGCCCCTGGCCCTATTTTTTATGCTTTATTTTGAAACCGGGTCTCAGGAAGTTGCGGAGGGCCTCACTAAGTAGAGAGAGAGAGAGAGAGAGACAGGGAGAGAGAGAGAGAGCTGAGGCTGGCCGCGAACCCGGATCCTCCAGTCTCCGCCTCCCAAAGTACTGGGATTACAAGCGTGCGCCACCACGCCCAGTGGGCCATGTGTTTTCTTAACATGCTACACCATGGTGTGGATGAACACTAGTTATCTGTTTAGGATATCAGAACTATTTCTGATTTTGGGCTATTATGAATAATGTAGATGTAAACATCCCCCCAGAGAATTTTATACCACCATAAAGCAACATTTCTCTGTGATAAAAGTACAGAAATTCAATTGCTGAGTTACATGATAGATGCATAATAAGTTTTTTAAAGAGACTAACCAGCCGGGCGTGGTGGCGCACGCTTGTAATCCCAGTACTTCGGAGGCGGAGACCAGAGGATTCGGGTTTGCGGCCAGCCTCAGCTACTTACTGAGGCCCTCTGCAACTTCGTGAGACCCGGTTTCAAAATAAAAGGATAAAAAATAGGGCCAGGGGTGTAGCTCGGAGGTAGAACACCCCTGGGTTCAATCCCCGTACCGCAAAAAAAAAAAAAGAAACAAACCATTTTCCAGGATAACTGTACCATTTGACATTCCCACAAGAAATGTAACGTGACCCACTTTCTCCTCATTGTTGGCCCCATTTGTAGTTCCAGCCACTTTGACATACGTGTAGTGATGCTTCATTGTTTTAATTTGCATTTCCTTATAGCTACTGGGGTTGAATTTCTTCTCATGTGTTCATTTTCTGCCTGGAACTCTTTGACAAAATGTCTCTTTAAATCTTTTGCCCATTTTCTAACTTGACTATTTTTTTTACTATTGAGTTTTGAGAGTTTTTACATATTCCAGACACAAATTTCTGTCAGATACACGGTTTACAAATGTATGCTCCCAATCTGTAAATTGGTTTTATTTTTATCATATTCACTTAGTTTTTTACAAAGCACATTTTTAATTTTAATGAGATGCAATTCATCATTTTTTTTCTTTTGTACTTTGTTCTTCTGATGTATAATCTAAGAACTATGTTTCTTTAACAAGTAAAGTCCTTAATATTGGGGCTAAATTAGGAAAGTTGGAACTCATGATTTTCTACCTGAGATACATATATTGAAAACATATTCAATGTGCAAGAGTGGATTCATCTGAAGGAACTGGAGCTAAGGATAATTCTGTTGTTACACACTATTATCAAGAGACATGGAATATATAGAGAGAATATATATAAATTCTAAAAACATACATGTAAGGAAGTAAGAGTCCATGATTAGTAACATTACTCATTCATTATTAGAGAATCTGCATCAGGCCATCAGTTGAAAAACAAACAAACAAGAAATACTAAGTAAAAAATCTAAACCAAAGTACAAGAATTAATAAACAGTAAAGGGAATTCACAATACATGAACTTCTCAAGTTGAGAAGAGGACAAAATACTTAACATAGGACAAGAAGCTCTTCCACATTGCCAGCAACATTTCAGTTAATCTAATCTGCCCTCGAAAACATCAACTCTATTCTACAAACATAAAACAGCTTGAAATTCCCTACATGAGCCACATTTAAACTGCTAACAACCCTTTCAGCTATTTCCCCTACCTGAAATAGCTTCCACCCCTTTTTAGTTTATTACATATTTTAAATATAACAAGTTGGGCATGGTAGTGCACGCGTGTAATCCCAGTACGTGGGAGGCTGAGACAGGAGCATGGCAGGTTCAAGGCCAGCCACATCAATTTAGCGAGCCCCTCAGCAACTTAGTGAGACTCTGTCTCAAAATAAAAGGGCTGGGGGTGCAGCTCAGAAGTAAAATGCCCCTGGATTCAATCCCTAGTATCAAATAAATAAATAAATAAATAAATAAATACAACAACAACAAAAGGCTCAGTGGTAGAGTATATACTTAGCATGCATGAGGTCCTGGGTTCAATCCCCAGCACCAAAAAATAAAATATAAGAAAAGGTATTTAAAGTAACATAACTATTAGAGCAGAGACACAGCCTGTGAGAGAGACAGAAAAAGAACTGTATAAAAATGTACAACTGATGTGTGATGAGTCATCACTCCAGTCAGCATTTATCCTATAGAGACGTACAAAAAGCTGCGTGTAAGGATTTCACTACAGCATTTTGTAACAGCAAAAACAGAGGAAACTTTCTGAAAATGGAATGGGATAAAAGGCTAGTGACTATCCAACAAAATATCATGTAAATGAGTTACAGAACAATGTGCTTGGTTTCATCCCATTTGGTAAAATAAAACCACAGAGCCAAGCATGTTCAGTGTGCACAGAAGGATGGAACGGCCCAGACACCAGATGACCCAATGGGCTCATGCTACTCCATGGGAGGCCTGATGGGAGTCTGTCCTATACACTGATTATGAAGCTGTTCTAGAGCCTTAACAAAAAGTCAACAGGGACATGAAACAGTGTAGATGGCAAGTGTGGCCTTTCCTAGAGGGGTTACCACCCATGGCACTAACGTCCAAGCACAGCGGACACTGCAGTGCACAGGGCGCTCACGCGTCCCGGGAGCAGACAGAGACGGCACCACAGAACGAACCCCTCGGCCACACTGCCCATTCAGTCACTCTCCTGACAACTTCCACTCCTGATCTCTGTTTTGTTTTTTGTTTTTTTAAAGGCTTCTTGTTAAAAATCACTTCAACTTTTTCTTTTCTAATGTTTTCACTTTTATTCACCTGCCCTCTTTAAAATTGTCAACCATAAGAATTACATCCAATAATTATGCATAATATAGCGATCTCTAAAAGAAAGTTCCAAAAACAGAAGTAGAGTATTAACAGATTCTAACACTGTTCTATGGTAAATGAAATAATGCAACATTAATCAGTTAACACAAGTCATATTTCAAACAAAATATGACTTTACCTACATAAATTGAAATATACTTTAGCAAAACAGACAATATACAAATACCTAGGTTTTTGTTTACATATATCAAATCTTACATAAGGACATTAGGATTTAAAATATCTATCTCAAACAATTTCCTTAAGAGTCAAAAGTTACTTGCAATGAAGCGAAATGTTAATGGCTGGAGACACTTTAGCAAAACAGACAGAATATACAAATACTTAGGTTTTTGTTCACATATATTAAATCTTACATAAGGACATTAGGACTTAAAATATTTATTTCAAACAATTTCCTTAAGAGTGAAAAGTTACTTGCAATGAAGTGAAATGTTAATGGCTGGAGTACACACAGGTCTAAAATATATTAAAGAACATCAACCTTTTCCACTATGATGAGGTCTCCAACTTGTATGTCTGAACTCTTAACTTGCACTTTACCTTAAAAAGAAGAAGAGGTACAATCAACACAAGGAAGCAACAGCACACCAGAAATCAACTTTCAAGTAACACAGTACTTTAAAAATGATTCTAGGGCAAAAACCAAAACAAAACCATCTGAAATTTGTCTATACTCGTACTTTAAAAATAAATATCAGATAGACACAGTCATTAATAATTAATTTCTGTAGTAAACTACCAAACATAACTAGCTACGCCCCAATAAAAACCAGCAAGCATCTCTCCACGGTCATTGGGAAGGGCTCCCATTTGCAAGATTCTTCCTGTATTTTGTCAGTGTTGCAGTTCTCAGTCAAGCTTCCCATGATCAGAAACATTACTAAATACAATAATTTGATGATTGAAACTGAATAACGTGGAAATGTAAAAATCCTTAAATTAATATTATGAATGGCAATGATTGGCAGAAAACTCACAGAAAAAAGAAATAAAGCAAATTATATATATAAAGTCATCTCCCACTAGTAGCTTTATCAATACAGGACAGAACTAACACTCATATCTAAATATTTGTACTAAAAGTGATTCTTCTATATATGAGTAAATCCTAAAACCATCTACACAGTGTCTAGAATCGTCATCTATAAAGTAGAATGTATTACATACTTAACTATCTACAAAACATGATGTACCACGTGCCCCCAAGTAGAGGAATGTCGTGTAGAGCATCTGAAGTGCCACCTGAGGAGTCACAAAGCCCAGGCAAACGTGTTCCTGCTCCCTCCACTGTCCCGACCCTCTCGCTCTACCCCTCCCTGTCAGGACAACCGACAACCTGGTGGAGGTCTATTTTTATGCTTCTGCAACTACTGTCCTAACACAGGAAAAGTGTTCATTTCTTCTACATTCGGTTTATTCTGCAGCTAGCAGAACCAGAGGTAAGTTCATATTACTTTACCAAAAACTAACATGACCAGTTCTCATACTGACCGGTAGACTCATGTGCAACTTATTATAAAGCCTGATTTCCTACATGACTCTTAAAAGTCGCTGAGTTTCACTGGAAGGTCGTCACCAGAGTAATGCCTGATACCAAAAGGAAGGACATAAGCAGTGGGACAACATGCGGGGCAGGGCAGGGCAGCGCAGGGCACACATGTGGGACATGTGTATGGAAGGGCATCATTTGGAGAGATCCAGGAAGCCGCTCTGCCATGATAAAACCTGAAGTTCTGAGTAGAACGCCCCAACGAGCAGGGCACGGAACAAGAACACCAGGTACAGTGACTGCTAGAGGCAACGTCCTGAGCGGGAGAAGGAAGGAGAGGCGTCGTCAAGAATGGAGGGAAGGTCAGCAGGACCATGGCTGGGAAACACAGGGGAAGCCAGGGCAGAGGACCAGCGCCAGGACACAGGGCGGCCTGCACGTCGCACGAGCTTGAGGCTCCATCCTAAGGGACGCTGAGAGGAACCAAAGGATTTTAAGCAATAAAAGGACAATCAGATTCACGTCTTAAAGTACTTGTGCGACTAGCATGTGGAAAAGATGGAGCAGCAAGAAGGCCGTTTCCTGGTTCAGTCAAGAGAGGTGATAGCTGGACCAGACACCTGCAGCTAGAGCAAGACCAGCTGTTATGCCAGGCCTGGGGCTAGAGGTGGCGCTGGGGCTGGGGCAATTTGCCTTCTTTCCTTAAATAGAAAATGTGCACCTTTTCACTTAAAAGAAGCACCTCGTGGCTCCTCTGGCCTATCAGAATTGTAGCCTTGCTACGCTTGCACAAGGCGGCTGAGCACGAGCACTGCGGCGTCATGACATGCCATCTGGTCGCTGAGGCGGCACTAGGCAGGTGGCGTACACAGTGTGGACACACTGCACAGCGGGGTTATCTGCATTCCAGAGGAACAGAGCAGAACAGTACTAGATTTCACCATGCTACTCATAACAGCATGTAACTTAAAACTTATGAATTCTTTCTTTCTGGAATTTTCTATGAAATATTTTTTGAAACACAGTGAACCACAGGGAACTAAAACCACAGAAAGCAAAACCATGGATGGTGGGAAGGAACTGTGTTACATGAAACACACAAAAGTGACTTTTATTTTTTTCAGTACCGGGGATTGAACCCAGGGGCGTTCTACCTCCGCGCTACACCCCCGGCCCTATTTTTTATACTTTATTTTGAAACTGGGTCTCACAAAGTTGCGGAGGGCCTCACTAAATAGAGAGAGAGAGAAAGAGACAGGGAGAGAGCTGAGGCTGGCCGCGAACTCAGATCCTCCGGTCTCCACCTCCCAAAGTACTGGGATTACAAGCATGCACCACCACGCCAGGCCAAAAGTGACTTTTAAATACTCATTTTTTCATCTAAAATGTCACAAAACTGGACAAACAAGAGATGGTATTATGTAAATAAAATAAGCAAGGTCATAACAGTGCTTGTCTGAGTACAGGACTCCAGCAACTGACTACTTCGAAAACATAGCTAAGACTGAGTGCACAACTGAAAAAATGTCTTAAGACCTGACTCCATGCAGGGAAGTCCTTTCCACCAAGAAGAAAGTGAAGGAACCCACAGCTTCCATTACATTCTGTGATTTCCTTCTGAAAGTGTCCACGATGCATGGATGGCACATAAAGGCCCTACAAAGAGACTTCAAGATCTTAACTTCTGTCTTTAAGGAGTAATGATTATTCACAAATGGCATAAAATTCACCAAAAGACAACAAAATTTTCAGTGATATGTAACTTTTGGAAGTTTTTTGGTTTTTTTTTTTTTGGTATCCTATCAGGGAAAGAATCCAGGGGTATTCTACCGCCAAGCTACACCCCAGCCCCTCTTTTTTTGTTTTTGGAAATAGGGTCTCGCTAAGTTGCTGAGGCTGGCTTTGAACCTGGGATGTTCCTGTCTTAGCCTCCCAAGTACGGGGATTACAGGCATGCACTATCACACCCAGGTGATATGTCAATTTTTTTTTTGAGGTACTGGGGATTGAACCCAGAGGATTGAACCCAGGTGTACCTCCATGCTATACCCCCGGCCCTATTTTTTTATACTTTATTTTGAAACCGGGTCTCACGAAGTTGCGGAGGGCCTCACTAGGTAGAGAGAGAGAGAGCGAGCGAGCGAGCGAGAGAGAGAGACAGGGAGAGAGAGAGAGAGAGAGAGAACTGAGGCTGGCCGCAAACTCAGATCCTCCGGTCTCCGCCTCCCAAAGTACTGGGATTACAAGCGTGGGCCACCACTCCCGGCTTGATATGTCAATTTTTAATGTTAAAAAAACTAAGATTTTAACAAGTTGTACAACAATTGCAAAGTGTTGACAAACATGAATCAAAGACACTAAAATACACAGGAATAAAGAAGACAGTCTCATGGATGCTGTTCCTTTTGGCAAGCAGACTGGAACACGAGAAGCAAGTAGGCATGTAAACACCCCCTCTCATTCACACACACAGCAATTTAAGGTCAAAGACAAAGACTGTTTTCTCACTCGTGTGTGAACACTTCCAAACATGTTGAATGAAATACTAGAGCTATTCCAAGCAACAGCTAAGACATACTGGAAGCAATCAGCACAAGCTATAGGAAAGAGCCATGGCACACAATCAACTCAACCTCCATTCTAAATATAAAGTCCCAGGTTAGCTCTGGGTTTAAGTCTGGAATATATTCTAACAGTGATCTAACTTAGTCCTGCTGAGATCTGGTAGTTAATTAAAACATAAGCAAAAAAAAGGCTCTCAATTTATTCTATCTGCACAGAACACTGCATGATCTTTAAAAAGCAAAGTTCAGAACTAATTCATGTTTTAACCTCATAAGACCAGCACAGTGCCTAACACACAGTAGCCGCTTAGTAAATACTTGTGGAAATGAATTGTGATCCAGCCCACTGAACAATTACAACCAAGACACACAACCTCTGCACCTCTACCTAGAAGTGGGAACAAACCCACAGCACCAATTCCAAGAGTCCAAGAGCGCAATGGCCGCGCAGTTCCAGCCTCCTCACTGGGAGGTTCTGCCAGAGCTGCTGACAGGTGGGAGGATCTGCTCAGTGCCCCTCCTTGACTCTGCCTCTGGTGCTGCCTCAGAGAAGATGATGATAAACATCAACACAGCAACAAACCAGGGGAAAGGGAGTGAGGAGGCAGCAACAGGTAGGGAGAATTCCTCCATCAGCCAAACCAGCTGATCAGAAAAGAAAGGCACCAACTCAAAATCACTCCAGCGTGACTGAGATAAGATTCAACTTAAAATATTTTCTGCTTCTAAACAAAGCATCCTCAGGATATTAGCATGCTTAAAATAAGAGGTTCTCAAAAGAAAAAATAACAGAGAACAGTTTTTCCAGCTTACTTCTTTAAGAGTGTGCTTGAGAACTCCAAATATAAAAAGCTCAAATTGCTGTAAATATGATACAACAAAAGCCACAGAAAAGCACAAAAGGAAGTCACCATCGATGCCATTCAAATATGTCACAGATGTATATTAAGTTAAGGAGATGAACAGCAAATATTTCTTACTAAAAATGAATTTTAAATTGTAACTCAGTAAATCTAAACAGATACTTTTTATATTCTAGATTTTACTCATCAACTATCTGCATCAAAATAACAACCCATGAAGCAATGAGTACAGTTGAAAGGACACTGGGTGAGAAGTCAGAATGACTTCTAGTTCAAGAACCAGCTCTGCCAAAAACTGCTGTGGCTTAGGCAAGTTACTCAGTATGAGCTTCAAGTTTCCTTCTGAAACCTAAGAGATAAGACTGACCTACCTTGGATGATGGTGGCTCTAAGATTTTGAATGTTATCTGACACACAGGAAAGTCAAGATACAGCTATCATCATCATCATCCACATGGAAAACTTCCAACTTCTCAGATCACCAGTATTGAGGACTGATTTTTTTTTAAGGTAGCTTTCTATTTGTATTTGAAATAAACCTTCTGAGGACCTTTTTTATGTATGTGTGTGTGGTACCAGGGATTGAACCCAGGGGCGTTCTACCTCCGGGCTACACCTTCAGTCCTATTTTTTATTCTTTATTTTGAAACCGGGTCTCACTAAGTTGCAGAGGGCCTCACTAAGTAGCTGAGACTGGCTGCGAACCTGTGATCCTCCAGTCTCAGCCTCCCAAGTACTGGGATTACAAGTGTGCGCCACCACGCCCAGCCTGAGGACTTTTTTTTTAAAGTATTTTAAGTACCACAGAATTGTTAAAGGCATAATGGTAACATGTCTTTCTCAACATTTTATGCCATTTTTAGGTAAAAGTGATATAACAGTCATTTTAAAGTGAATAACTGCCGGGCGAGGTGGCACATGCTTGTAATCCCAGTACTTGGGAGGCTGAGACAGGAGGATCGCAGGTTTGTGGCCAGCCTCAGCAACCTGTGAGGCCCTGTGTCAAAAATAGAAAGAATAAAATTGGGCTGGGGGTGTAGCTCAGAGGTAGAATGCCCCTGGGTTCGATCCCCACTATCACCAAAAAAAAAAAGTGAGTAATTCAGTGACATTTACTACATTCACAATGCTGTGCAACCAAAGCTCTGAAGTTTCAAAACACACGTGCCACCCCAGAAGGGAACCCTACACCCATGAAGCAACTGCTCCCTGTTCTCTTCTCCCTCCAGGTCATGGCAACCATCAATCTGCACTCTATCTCCATGAATTTACCAATTTGAGTGATTTCACATAAATGAAGTCACACAACAAGGGACCCTTTATCTGGCTTCTTTCATGTAACATGTTTTCGAGGTTCACCCATGTTGTGGCATGCATCACATTTTCATTACTCTCAGGCCTGGATACACTCCATCCGAGGGCTACACCAGAGCACGTTCACCCATTCCTCCACTGATGAACACCTGGGCTGCTACCACCTTTCGGCCGTTGTGAACAGTGCTGTAATGAAGAGAGGCGAACGTGTGCTTGAGGCCCTCTTTTAAACTGTACGCTCATGTGAGAAACTGCAGAAAGTCATTTCCACAGCTGCTGTAGCACTTTACATTCCCACAGCGATTTCTCTAGCTCCTTTCCAACACCCGTTATTTTAAAGCTGCTTCCTGACAGCAGCCTCGGGGTGAGTGGCAGCCTCTCCCTGTGGATTGCGTGTGCACTTCCCTATGAACTGATGATGCCAGCTGACCATCGCTTCATGCGTTTGTTGGCCATTTCTCTATCTTCTTTGGAGAAATGTCTATTCTGGTCTTCTGTCATTTTTAAATTAGGTTCTTTTTGTTGTTGAATTGTAAGATTTCTTTATATATTCTGGATACAGGACTCTTTATCAGATATATGATACACAAATATTTTCTCCCATTCTATACGTTGTCTTTCTTGATAATGTCCTTATATGCACAAAACTTTATCAGCTTTTGTTTATCTGGGAATGTCTTAATTTCTATCAGTTGTTTTTTTTTTTTTTTGCGGTACTGGGGATTGAACCCAGGGGCATTCTACCTCCGAGATACACCCCCAGCCCTATTTTTTATTCTTTATTTTGAAACAGGGTCTCAGTAAGTTGCAGAGGGCCTCACTATTTCTATCAGTTTTGAATGATAGTTTTACCAGATTTTTCGTTAACAATTTTTTTCTTTCATCAGTTTTTAAACATCGCCCATTCCCTTCAGACCTCCAGGGTCTCTGTGACCTTATTGAGTACTCTTGTATGTAACTAGTCCCTTCTCTCCTGTTGCTTTCCGCACATTCTCTTAGTCTTCGAGTTTCAACAGTCTGATTATGTGTCTCAGTGTGGATCTCTGTGTTCATCCTTCTTGGGGCTCAATGAACTTCCTGGATGCATAGATTCATGTCTTGTATCAAATTTAGGAAGTGTTTGGTCATTACTCCTTCCTTACTCTCTGCCCTTTCTCTCCTCCTCTAGGCTCCGCATGATGTGGATGTTGATACACTTCATGCTGTACCACACATCTCTAAAGAGTACTCATATTTCTCCATTTGTTCCACTCCTCAAATGGGATCATTTCAACTGCTACAGGCTCAATGTTACTGATTCTCTGGCCTACTTAAATCTGCTACTGAAACACTCCCGTGAATTTTTCTTGTCATTTATTATACTTGTCAGCTCAGAATTCATTTTCATCCTTTGCATAACTTCTGTACCTTCATTGATATCCTCTACTTGTTCATGCACCACTCTCCTGGTATCTTCCAGCATTTTCCCCATGGCTTCCTTGGGCTCCTTGAACATATTTAAGAGAGTTGGTTTAAACTCCTTGTCTGGTAAGTCCAGTGTCATGACTTCCACAAAGACAGTCTCTATTAATTTCTTATGTGAATGTTTCTTTGCATGCTTAGCATTTGTGTGTATGTGTGTGTGTGTGTGTGTGTGTGTGTGTGTGTGTGTGTAGAACTGGACAATCCTGTAATTCTGGAAATCAGATGTTTCAGATATTTCTCCTTCTTACGAATTGGTTTTGTTGCTTTCTATATGCTGCAGCTGTGTTTGTTCAGTGGTTTTCTAAGTGATTTTTATAAAGTGTATATTCTTTGTCAAGTGGGGTCTTTGAAGTCTCTCTTCTATTAGCATATATTCAGCCAGTGTTTCAACAGGGATTTCTTTAAGTGTGAGGTGGGAGAGAGAGGAAGGAAACACAACAAAACCTCTCCCAGTCTTTGCAGACTGGCTCTGTGCTCCAGGCCTCCTTCAGGATCTAGCAAGTGGCGAAGGCCATTCACAACTCTGCCTTACCTTCACTTCCTACCCTCACTGAGCTCAGAGAGCCGCCAGAAACAAAAGAACTCCTCGGTCTTTCTGGTCAGTCCTCCAGTTTCCCGCCTGCATATGGGTCAAAACTCCCAAAGACATTCTCTCTTCAGCTTTTTCTGCCTGGCATTTGACTGGCGCTCTGGTGGAGGGCTCAACTATCATCTTTTGTCCCAGGCTACTACAGTTGTTCATTATCCTGGCGTACACTTGAGAACTGCCTGCTGCTTTCCACTTTCCTGCCCTGAGTGAGTTCCGAATTAGCTGAGCAAAGGACCAGCGCCTTGCGTCAGTCTTTCGAGTCATACACAGTCTTGTAGACAAATGCCATCTCTTTTAAATAACTGTGTTCTGCAAACGGGGATGTGGACTGGCATCTTTAGACTTGCTGGAGACAGCAGGGGCTGGGTAGTCGTAAGGGAAAAGCTATACACTGTTTTGGAGTTGCCTTTTCATGGACTGAACAATCACATGGCCACCTTAAACCTTGGACTGTTTCCAGAGTCCAACCAAGGTGCTAAGAGTTTCTGCTTGGTCTTCAATGTTTCTACAGAAGGGCAGGCCACTGGAGCTGCCCACTCTGCCTTTTATACCGACTTCCTCACTTCATTCTCAACTGAACAATTAACACACCAGAAACAAACCTTTGCTCAGCTCAAATACCAAAGTTAGAACAATTTTTAAAATACACTAGAATCTATACTATGTTCTTTAAAATACAATGCAAAGTTACACCAAATGGACATTTGGGGTTCTTTTTTTCAAAACTAAAGCTTATCTTCTTTTCTAAGACTCATCTTTTCTTCACCATGCCACCATTTGAAGCATCAGAGCTTTTTAATAATTTTTCAATTTAATGGAGAAATAATCTTTTCAGTAAATGGTACTGGACAACTTGATATTCATACAAAAGATTGTGAACCCTATATCTCATACCATACAAAAATACTATGTGAAAATGAATCAAAGACCTAAATGTAAGAGCTAAGACTATAAAACTCCTAGAAGAAAACATAAATGTCTCTGTAGAGCTGAGTTGGCCAACTCTTTCTCTGATACAACACCAAATGCACAAGCAATAAAAGAAAATAAAAAATAGATGAACTGGAATCTTATCAGAATTAAAAATGTAGCCAGGCACAGTGGTGCCTGCCTGAAATTCTAGTGACTCGGGAGGCTGAGGCAGGAGAATCACAAGTTTGAGGCCAGCCTCGGCAATTTAGCAAGATACTGCCTCACAATAAAAAATAAAAAGGGCTGGAGATATATCTCAGTGGCATAGTGCCCCTGGGGTCAATCACCAATACCACAAAACAAAGTAAAAGTAAAAGACATTTGTGCAGCAGAGGATACCATCAAGAAAGTGGAAATATAACCCACTAAGTGGGAGAGAATATCTGCAATCATAAACCTGACAAGGGACTTAATCCAGAATATCCAAAGAACTCTCAGAAGGATGTGAATAGACAATTAGCCAAAGAAGATACACATATGGCCAATAAAACACATGAAAAGAGCATTAGTCATTAGGAAAATGTAAATCAAACCAAGAAGATACTACTTTGCATGCACTATAAGCAAAAAGTAATGGCTATCATAAAAAAGGCAGACAGTAACAAATGTTGGTGTGGATGTGGTAAAATTGGAACCTCATGCATTGTTAGTGGGAATGTGAAATGGGGCAGCCAACCAGGAACATTGGTTGGTAGTTCTTCAAAATGGTAATTATAAGCATTATCATTTAATCCAGCGATTTCATTTCAAGAATTATCATCTAATCCAGCAATTTCATTTCACTCTTAGGAATATATCCAAGAAAAATGAAAACAATGTTCATGCAAAAACTTGTATACAAAGGTTCACAGCAATGTTATTCATAAAAGTCACAAAGTAGAAACAAGCCAAATGTCCACCCACTAAGAACAGATAAACAGAACATGGTGTATCATACGGTGGAATGTCATTTGTCAGTGAAAAGAAAGTCCAGATTCATGCCTCAACATGGATAAACCCTGAAAACATCCAAACGAAAGAAGCCAGTGACCAAAGATCACATACTGCCTGATTCCATTTACATGAAACATCCAGGGTAGACAAAGACAGACACAGAAAGTAGAGTAGGGGTCTGGGGCTTGGGTGGGAAAGGAAGAGGGAAGAATAAGGAATGGCTGCTGATGTCTTCAGGGTTTTTTGGAATGTTAAAAACATTCTAAAATTAGATGACAGTGATGGTTGCACAACTTTATGATCACACCAAAAATCACTGAACTGTATATCTAAGTGGATAGATTTTATGGTATGTGAAATGAGCTGTTAAAAATAATTTTTGAAGGGACTATTCCAGGTAAATAATTCATTGTACATGTTCACATGTACAGAGAAGGAACAAAATCCACTCTGCACTTGGTTGGTCAACGGTCTGTGGGTTACTAGAAAGTTCCTGTGAGTATTCCAGTGCCCCCCACTGCCAATGCTTCGTGCTCGCTTTTCCATGGTCACAGTGCCAATTTGTAACAGCCTCCCCCATTCTCTTCCTAATATTCTGCTGCTTTTTCAACTATGGACGGAATACCAGCTCTTTAAGAATTTAAGTTAAAGCCGGGCGTGGTGGCGCACGCTTGTAATCCCAGTACTTTGGGAGGCGGAGACCGGAGGATCTGGGTTCGTGGCCAGCCTCAGCTCTCTCTCGCTCTCGCTCTCTCTCTCTCTCTCTCTCTCTCTCTCTACCTAGTGAGGCCCTCCGCAACTTCGTGAGACCCAGTTTCAAAATAAAGTATAAAAAATAGGGCCGGGGGTGTAGCACGGAGGTAGAACGCCCCTGGGTTCAATCCCCGGTACCGCAAAAAAAAAAAAAAAGAATTTAAGTTAAACACTGAAAAAGGTTACAGGAGCATGCACCCATTCCCATACTGGATCATGACATTTACTTCAGATGTTCAAAGCTTTTTTATTGAAGTATAGTTTAACCCCATGGTATAGACGTCTGACCTTTATAAGTGTATTTGAAATATAACACAAAGAAAATTTTAGACAAATTGACATTATGCTTGATAGAAAATGTGTATACACCAATTGGGTTTCACATGTGTCTAAGTACTATAACAAAGCACTTTATATAATTTATATATATATATGTATATATATATACACATATGTATATATATATGCATGTATATACATATGTTTGTGTGCATATAAATATACATATATATATACATGTAAACATAAACATATATACAAACATACATCTAAGCATCTAGAAAATGAATTAAAATCTACCCTGGGGTAGTTCTCAGTGGTAGAGCACTCATTTAACATGAGCTAGGCCTTGGGTTCGATTCCCAGAACTACAAAAAAATAAAAAACTAAAAAGAGAAGGAAAAAAAACTGTTCTGAAATTGCATGCATCATATATTGTAAGAAAATTAATTAGACGTCATACAATTACATTATGCCATTTTCAAGCACAGAACTTGGACACGTTTTCTTCTATAAACTCTAAAGTGATGATTACATTAAGAATTAATAGTGTCCTGCTAACCTCTTACTGTAAGCTTGCTATACAGTTGTGAATTTACTTCCTTATCTCGTTGAAAACGCCGAAATTCATCAATTGCTTCACGTGTGATAGTAACAGCCAAGACAAATCCCTATAAAACAAAATAAAATAAGGTATTAGAAAACAGAAATTTAACAAAAAAAGCATGGGAAATGTCTTTATTATTTAGTTTTACTTTGTTCCTTCAATTTAATTTTACTGTCTAAAACAGAAAATAAGGTAAAAAACCAACAAAATGCTACAAAAAATATAATACGCAGTAAAAGACTTATAACCTTTGGAATACCAATGAAAAATTTTTAAATTCCTATCATATGTACTTCAAGACAAACAACAGAAAATACTTAATGACCTAAACAAAAAGAAATTACCAATCTTCAGTAAACCAATGAATTACATTTAGAGCACTCAAGTATTCAAATACCAAATTAACAATAACTAACCTAAAAATCTTACAACAGCTTCTGTACTTCAGTCTTTTCCTACAATCAGAACAAAATAGTTCCCAGGTATGATACTCCACTGATCATTTTCTTACACTGTACATACAACTGCAATGGAGAGCACAGGCACCTTTACAGTGCTCTTTCGTCTTGGTATATAAGTGAAAATATGAATAGAGGAATGAATACAATCAAAATAAAACTCCAACATCCTTATGACCTATTATGAAACCTGCTGCACCACTAACATGTCTAATGTCCACCTCTTTTAAATATTTTTCAAGTCCATCTCCCCATGATTAAATAAAGAAACTTTTTTAACAGGCTTCATATTACAGTGGATTTCTACTTCAACCCACTGTAAATAATGGAGCACTGGTTGAATTTCCACTGAAAGGCTAATAACCCTTACCCCAGGTTTCTCTCTCTCTCTCTCTCTATATATATATACACACACACACACACACACACACACACACACACACACAAATAGCTAAATTAAATGGACCATTGGAGAGTGTGTCCTCTGTAGCCATCGAAAGGGTGCTTTCTGTTGAGTTTCCTATTAAAAAGCCCTTTGTATGGTATGACTTACAAATGTCAGAGGGAGCGGCTCCTTTTCCCACTCAAGATCAACCTGACAACCTTGTGTCTTTTACCTTCACTGGCCCCTCCTGCTGTCTCCCTTCAGACATAAGCCATGTGCTCTCCCCACCTCACTTACACCAAGTCTTCTCTACCCTTAGTCTATACTTTGTACCACGGAAACCTTCCATATCCCATTACTACCCTATGACTCACCTCAGCTTCCTTTTACCACAGCTCAAGTCAAACTATATTACATTTAGCTCATGTCTATTTACAAGTATTATTACATACATTTAGGCCTATTTACATATATTATTTAGGTCTATTTACAACATGTAGGCCTATTATCTATTTTACGTTACTTTTTGTGTTCAATGTGAGGTAGGGGTTGAACTCTGTTGTTTTACATGTCAGTTATTCCAACATCATTTCTTAAAAAGACGTTTCTTTCTCCATCAAACTACACTGGTGCCCTTATTGAAAATCAATTTGTCACAAACATAAAAGTGTACTTTTGAATTCTTCCATTGGTCTGTATAGCTATCTTTATGTCAATACCACATTGTCCTGATTATTTTAGTTTTGAAGTGGGGAAGTGTGACTACTCCAACTTTTATCTACTTTATTTAGGATATACTGGCTACTCTGGATCCCTTGCATTATCATATCAATTTTAAAATCAGCTTTTCAATTTCTGCTGTCAATTTGTGGAAAAAAAGAGAGCCAGCTGGGATTCTGATGGGGCTTGAATTGAATCTATAGATCAATTTGGAGACTACTGTCATTGTAACATACTGTCTTGAACATGAGATGACTTTCCATTTATTCAGACCATCATTAATTTTTTTCAAAAGTGCTTTGTAGTTTTCAGTATGTAATTTCACACTTTATCTATATTTATTCCTAAGTATTTTTCTTTTTGATGCTACCATATAGGGAATTGTTATCAAAATTTCATCTTCAGATACTTATTGGCAGTGTATAGAAATACAAATAATTTTTGTATATTTACCTTGTATCCAGCAACCTTACTAACTCATTTTTTGTTGTTGTTGTTCCAGTATTTCTCTGTATGGACTCCTTAGGTTTTTGTCTCTATATAAGATCATATGATATATAAAGACAAGATAGCTTTTCTTCTTCCTTTCAATCTAAATGCCTTTTACTTCTTTTCTTACCTTACTGTCCCATTCTCTTTACCTTCCATAATGTTAAATAGAAGTGATGGGAGGGGATGTCCTTGTTCCTGATCTCAGGGGTAAAGTACTCAGAATTCACCATTGGGAGTGGTGTTAATTGTGTGAAGTACTAAATTTTAAGAAGATATTTTTATGTTATGATCAAAAGTCTCCATAATTAAAAGAAGTGCACTAGCCGGGCGTGGTGGCGCTCACTTGTAATCCCAGTACTTGGGAGGCTGGTCCTGGCCAACCTCAGCTACTTAGTGAGGCCCTCCACAACTTAGACCCTGTTTCAAAATAAAGAATAAAAAATAGGGCTGGGGGTGTAGCTCGGAGGTAGAATGTCCCTGGGTTCAATTCCCAGTACCACAAAAAAAATATATATATATATGCACTATTGGGAATTAGTTTCTCCAAATCCGACAACTTGTCATGACAAAGCATCAATGAAGTAAGAGTGGTTACCAAAAAACTTATTAGAACAAAAAAAGAACTTAAGTATAAATTCATTACTTTATTAGAACCAGAGTTAGCAATTTTACTCTAATATAATACCTTTAATGTTATTAAATATTTTTATAAACATCGTTTTTAAGGTTATACAGTATTCCAACATGTGCATGGGACATAGCACGTGTTTAAACAACTCATTGTTATTTGAGGTTTTAAATTTTTTTCATCAAAAATAATGGACATTATCTTATAATCAATCATTATTTCCACATGATAAATACCTCAAATAAAAATGCTGAAACCATTCTCAAAGTCTCCAATATATATTGACAAACAAACCTCCAAAAGAGTGGTATGCACACATTTGCCCTGACAGTGGGTGAGTGCCAGGACTACACTTTTACCCAGGCTCTGCACTACTATCTCTTTCAATCTCGATAATTTATTAAGTGAAAAATATATTCACATATCCAGTAGTTCTGTATGTATATTCCATACAAAGTTGCTTTCATTCCTCAAATCCATCCTACCATTAATCTAGGGACCAGCACTGGACCTGTCCTGTAAGAGGGCTCTGCCCCTCCCCAGCTCTCTGCTTCACTGAAGAGCCTCTAGCTGAGGGAGGGCACACAGGAGCCACATGTGGGAGACACCTGAGCACCATACTCCTCTTCCGCACAGGGAATCATTTCACCTACTGGAGTTCCTGCAAGGCTGATCTGCTCATCTACCCAATAGGGAGCAACCAAAAAGGAAGTAATACATTGTTCAATTCGCTGACAACTAATGAAAACTACCAACAAATAGCATAAAATGATTGAGAGAGAATATGCTTTGGCTACAGATGTGGCTTGGTGGCACAGTGCTTGTCTAGCACGTGCGAGGTTCAACCCCCAGCACCACACACACACACACACACACACACACACACACAAAGAACAAATATGCTCAAAATAAAAATGCTCAATTGACAATGTCATCAACCTTTCAAGACTTTATACACTGAACAGTCAACCAGAAATTTTCTGTACAGCAGTCAAATATTTGAAAACTTTCACCATCCGCTTAGTGTCAGAGAGCAACTCAACAGATGCCACAGCTCCAGCATCATTCCCAATAGCCCCATGGCACAGAAGGGGGCAGAGCCACAGACAGGCACTGAAACTTCTGCAGCGTCAGGGACCTACAGACCCCACAGTAGCTCTACAGGCAGTACACTTCCCTTACATTTCCTATGGGGCTCAAAAGGATTAAGTCATGAAACTCAGTAAAATTTTTGAACAAAAAGTCCAATGATAGCCGGGCATGGTGGTACATGCCTGTAATCCCAGTATTTGGGAAGCTGAGACAGGGAAGTTAGGGACAGCTTCAGCAACTTAGCGAGGCCTTTGGTGGGATACTGTTTCAAAATAAAATATACAATAGGGCTGGGGGTATAGCTCAGAGCTAGATTGCCCCTGGGTTCAATCCTTAGTACCACGAAAAAAAGAAAGGTTCAATGATACACAGCCAACAACATCATGTTTAAAAATATTTTAATTTATCCTTTAACTATCTCAACTCTTAAAACTCTATTCTAAATATTTAGTAATTTAGCTTAATTTTAAGTCTATTCTTTTACCAGAGGGGCCCAGTAGGTGTAGAGGTAGCCTATTTTCAATGCTGGTACAAACTGTGAGCAGGATACTACCAGAAAGTAGAGATTCAAGAAAAACTTGAATTGTTCATACAAAACCTACAAAAGAAAAGAGAAAATTAACACAATTCCTTCAAGGAAAATTTTTAATACCTCAATTAAACCATTAAATTCAGTACAATCTATAACTACATTTCCATTGAACAGTGAGAATATGCTGTAATTCATAGTAAATTGTGATTCACAGTAAATCTATTAATTTTGACATAGGCTTTCCAAAGCTATCCCACATATAAAGAAAGGTAAGGTTACCCCAAATTATATTTAAGATAAACTAGAAAAAAGGGACAATTCAGAATTTCAACTATACTAAAAGTATCCTTCTCCACAAGATTTTTTTCTCGTATGAAAATTTTAGTTTCCCACAATCTACACATCTTGACATGCACATCAAAGCAAATCAGAGCAAAACCTTCCCAATGCTAGGAAATTTTTTGTAAGTGCACAAATGTATATCTGGATACCAACTCAGAAACTCTTACAATGGAAAGTCATATTAACTTTATATTTACAAAATGGCAAAAAATAAAATAAATAAAATAAAATAGCCATGCTTTTCAATATGGACATTTGGGCTTACAAAGGCTGAGTGAACAAGCCAAATGTGCACACATGTGACTACATGAGATAATTTCCTGTATTTGTCTCCCTCAAGACATAAAAAATAATTAGCATATAGCCAGGCATGGTGACACACACCTGCAATCCCAGTACTTGGGAGGCTGAGGGTGTAGCTTGGAAGTAGAACACCCCTGGGTTCAATCCCTAGTACCACCCAAAAAATAGAAAAATAAAAAGGGTAGGGTGTCGCTTTCAAGGAGAATACCCGAGTTCAATCCCCAATAATACACACACACACACACCCAAAAAAAAAAAAAAAAGCTGGGGTATAGCTCGAAGGTAGAACACCCTGGGATCAGCCTCCAGTACCACAAAATAATGAATTAGTTAACATATCAAATATATAAATAACAGGCCCATTTTCATGAAGATAGCAACTACTCTTTACAGTCTTTTAGTAGTTGACCTTCAACACCATTTTCAAATCGAAAATAAATTTCATCATTCAATAAAATTTTAGGAATGCCAATACTGAAAGTTTTTATATTTTTTAATTCAAATGAAGTTATCTATAAGGAAGAAAACTGAAGACCCAATGTATTAACAGACTGCCATTTAGAAATTAGATTTAGAAATTAGATTTAAATTAAAAACCAAAACAGAACAAACCTTGTGTTTGTAGATAATAAATGAAATAGCACACTACACTTACAATCATACTTGTAAACCTGCCACTTGCAAATCCCAATCTCCTTGGATGCCATTCGTCACCCGAGAGGGGAGGGAGAGCACTGGGTTAGGTGCTTACTGCTGGCTTAAAGAGCCGGGAACCACAGTCAGTGCATAATGAAGCTGCCTGCATCATCACAGAGTTATGTGTATGACTGAAATCAATTATACTGCTAACACACTTATATTCATAATCATGTTCAATTGCTGTCTAAAAATGTTTTGAATTATTTTATAAATTAATCTCAGCAGGAAAGAAAGCTCTCTTTTTCCTCGGCGATTTCTTTAAAATCTCAGTTAGCATAAATTATATCTATTAGCAATTCAGAAATTGCCATTTGTGCTAAAAATGGCACAGAATTCCTACTGTGTAATTACCAAATGTTTCTAAAATACCACAGTTTAGATGAAAAGACTAATTTCAGAGACAATCTAAGAGAAAAAATCCCTCACGGTAACCACTGCATAAACACATCAACAGGTATTCGGGGGATGCAGTGGATCTGGGCAGGCTGTGTGAATCCACACTGATCGGAGTTAAGCTGCGCCGTTGGCTTTACACCACGGTAATCAATACTTTCCGTCCACTGAATGAATTTGGTGACCTTTAGGAAAATGCACACTGCTTAGCCAATCTGTGGGTATTTAATAATTTACACCTAAGGAGAAAACAGTGGCTTCATTCAATAAAGATGAGAATATTTATCTGCCTGAAAGACAGTTTACATTTTATTGTCCTGACAAAAGATCAGTCTTTTAATTATGAAGCCATTAGTTTTGTGTGTTTTAATAAAGAAGCACATTAGATATCAAGCATTTACCAACCAATGAATGGGTGGCGGTTGGGGAAGAGGATAATCAATGTCTAATATAAAGTCAGAATGACTATTTAAATCCAGATATAGAAGATAAAGCAACTTTCATTCCACATAATCAAGAGTCTGTCTTGCAAAATAGCATAAGAACCAACAGCTAGAACATGGCAGAAGTTTTAACACAAAAATATAGTCAGATATATGATGACTGAACTTTTCTACCTGACAGACTAACCACGTTGATCTAACTTCTAAGAATCAAAGACTAGGGGAAAAAATAAAGTTCTGTGGGGAATAGAAAAAGAAGAAATAATATAATTGGGACCAGCTTCCTTTACCTTCAGAAAGATAATAAAAATCTATTAAAATTGGAAATAACATAAGGAGCAAAAATGATTCCTCTATATTTTGTGTGTGTGTGGCACTGGAGATTGAACCCAGGGGCATTCTACCTCCGGGCTACACCCCCAACCCTATTTTATTCTTTATTTTGAAACAGGGTCTCACTAAGTTGCGGAGGGCCTCACAAGTAGCTGAGGCTGGTCACGAACCTGCGATCCTCCTGTCTCAGCCTCCCAAGTACTGGGATTACAAGCGTGCGCCACCACACCCAGCTTATTCCACTCTTCTAAACCCATATAAACTCAGCTTTACAATTTAGTCTAGATATATCACTAACAATAAAAAAGTAATAAAATATTTAAACCAGTCAGGCATGATGGTAAACGCCTTTAATCCCAGAACTTGGGAGGCTGAGACAGGAGGATCACAGGTTCACAGCCAGCCTCGGCAACTTAGCAGACCCTGCTTCAAAATAAAAAATAAAATAGAGTTGGGGGTATAGCTCAGAGGTGGAATGCTCTGGGTTCAATTCCCAGTATCACAAAAAAGAAAAAAAATTTTAAACCTCCGTATTTAAATTTAACATAGTACCTAATTAAAGATAACTAATGGTTTAGCACTATAAATAAGACCTGAGATTTGTAATGTGAAGTAGCAAAGACATCATATATAAATGTTTATGTTATAAATATTTTGTTTATGTGTCATTTTTATGTAAGGAAATTGTTTTACTTTCTTTGTGTACAGTCCATTCTTCCCTCCAAACAAGCTCCCAACCCAAGGAAATTCATGACTTATTTTCCGACATTTCATTTAGCTTTTCTTCATTATTTCTACACTATTACATTTCTACAATAATGTAAACATGATGTTTTTTCAAGAACTGAAGGCAATAATTAAATTGTAAATTTTCTTGCATTGATGTACCATTAAAATGCAAATGCATTATTTAGCAATCACTGAAACAGGTCAGTGCAGAGGAAGGAGATGCGCTGACTTGGAGCTGACACAGAAACAAGCACAGCTCTACATGCATCTCCATGAGAAAGACAGCCATGGAGCTGACACAAGGTCCATCTGCTAGAGCAAGGCAGTCCTACCCCAGGTATAAAGGTGAATATGTTGTATTTTTGATTTTTGATAGAATTCCTGGGATGTTTCTCTTCACTCTTCTCCGGACATCCAAGCCATACTGTGCGAGCTTTCAGTTCTTTCTTTCTTTGGCAAACATTTATCAGCCAATCACAGCAACTGCATGAAACAAAAGATATATGTTGTATTTTCTTTTCACATTCAAACTAATTCTACATAAACAGAGCCAATACTGATTATTTCTGTATTTACCAGACACTAATGGCATTATTTAATGTTAATCTGTGGGGCTTTTCTTAAAATAGGTCAGTTACGCAAATTTAAATGTGAGAATAAAATACTGAAAGAGTCTCATATAAATGTGTAATGGCTTCTAGAACCCCAGGGGAATTATCATCCCAGTTCAGACACTCTTATTGGCAAGTAGAACCATTAATATTCTTCAGCAGTCGATGTTCCACATGTTGAAGAAAGGTATAGCTCTGGGTTATTGATAATTTTCAATATACCAGTCAGTGATTCAATGATAAGAGTCTTTAGATATCAATTCATCCAGGATGTTGCTCTGTCCCTTCTCTGAAGTAATCATTTTTTCACTCTTAAAAACTGACTTTTCAAGTAGCATTTACTGAAGACTTGTGGCTCATCAATATTTAAAAAAAATACCAAGGTGTAATGTGATAATCTAATGACAATAAAAGCTTTGTTGTTTCCACACACCTATCATCAGGCATGCAATATATATTTTAATTCTACAGATACCCTGCTCCAACAGAGCCAGGGTTCCAGGAGCGCAAACTCTTCCCCTCCTGGCCATCCAACTGTTGGTTTGGGGGAGAAAGTATAAAGTTTCCAGTACGCTACCTTTTCTTAAAATACTTCAGAAAAGGATAAAAAAAAAATCCAACTAAGCACTATTAAGCACAAAACAATCATGAATTTAAGCTTCAGTATTAAACATTTGGATTAATTCAGATTTCCAACATGTACAAAAAGACTCAGAATAGTTTATTAAGGGAAGTTGTTGGATCTCATCTTCTGAAGGTATCAAGGCTAGTCATGAGCCAGCTGTTCAAAATCAGAAACTCTTCTCTTCTGTGGCAAAGCGAGCTTAAAAACAACAGTGAGACCCGGTTTCAAAATAAAGTATAAAAAAAATAGGGCCGGGGGTGTAGCGCGGAGGTAGAACGCCCCTGGGTTCAATACCCGGTACTGCAAAAATAAAAAATTTAGATGCACTACTTTATAAGGAAGGAGTGTGTGTGTGTGTAAACTGAAATCAGCACTATGCCTATTGAATAGCCACCTAATTTTTGGCTTTGCTCAGAAGATCTTCACTCTAGGCCGGGCGTGGTGGTGCACGCTTGTAATCCCAGTACTTTGGGAGGCGGAGAACAGAGGATCCGAGTTCGCGGCCAGCCTCAGCTCTCTCTCTCTCTCTACCTAGTGAGGCCGTCCGCAACTTCGTGAGACCCAGTTTCAAAATAAAGTATAAAAAAATAGGGCCAGGGGTGTAGCGCGGAGGTAGAACGCCCCTGGGTTCAATACCCGGTACCGAAAAAAAAAAAAAGATCTTCACTCTAGAAGGACACAGTGTGGCTCTTGCAAGCCTGTCCCTCATGGTGTAGGCATGCGAAATTCCTAAAAACTGCCCACACTGCTGCCTTGAGAAACCTTCCTTCAATGGGCTGATACGATGCCAAGGAACGGCCAAGCAGGTCAGTTCTACCCCCACCCACTGCCCTCAATTCAACAGAGCAGAAACCCGACTCTGTGACACCAGAAATCTCTTGGAGCTGTCTAGAATCGCTTTTTAAACAAACCCCAATATCTCCACATTGAAGCATACTTTCAAGTCCCCAATAGAGATACAAATCAGAGTATTACTAAAATGATTTAAGACTGTCAAAATAAGCATTTCCACCATTATTGTTTTTGTTGGGGGCAGAAAGGAGCTGGGCCAAGTAGATTTCAATAAGATTTTGACAATATTTGATCTTGCTTTTATTTGAATGAAATAAAAACTAAGGCTTCAAGAAACACACAGGATTATTTCTCCTCTACTCCTGCTGGTTCTGTGCAGCTCATCCTCTCCCAGGCTCCTTCCCCTCCTGACCCACCCACTTCACTGTCCCTAAGCCTACAGGAACCAGCGCAAAGTGCTCCTCCACCCAGTCCCCACCCCTGGCTGAGTGCCCACCGCACAGGGACTCCTGACCTAGGTCTTCCCAAGAGTAGCTCCAGCTCCGGAGTGTCAGTCTAATCTTGTATGGGTTCTGGTGTTCTGAAAGCCCTATGGGTGAGGGATTCCTTCTTAAACTTTAGACTCAATCTTCACCTTGGTCACTTGCAAATGTGCTCCACAGCTGCCAACTCCCACACTTTACAGGTGAGAAAGTTAGAGGCCAGACAGGGAAGGGACTTTTCTAAGATGAAGCAGCTAGTTAATGGCAGAGCTAAAAGAAAGCCTGGATCCCGACCCCCATATCAGTATGGTATACGTCCCACAAATACACATCAGTCAGTGGCCAACACTCTACCTCTTCGCAGACTGCCTCCCCTCAGCCTCACCAGGCACAGAGCCACTCAACAGAGGACGGCCATAAATAAACAGCTAATGAGAAGGCAGCGAAACCCCATGGGAAAGCAGGGCCTTCGGGAGACAAGTGCCAGCAAGTGACCAGGGAGGCTCCTGAAGCCATGTCTTGGTCCCCCTCTGTGCAGTCCTGACACCAGCATGACCCTCCCACAAGGGCGCCCACAGGGCCAGATGGAAGAGCTCTGCCTTTGCCCTGCTGTCTCCCCATACACACCCCCTGTGGAAAGCCACCATCCTTGAACACTGAGCTCCAGCACAAGAGAACCCAGAACCACGCTGTCCAACACAACGTGCACTGGCCACATGTGGCCATTTTAACTCTAACTAATAAAAGTTAAAAGCCCAGTTCCTCAGTCACACTAGCCACATTTCAGGGGCTCAGCAGCCACCTTGCCTAGTGGCTATCATGAACCTCAAAGATGCAGAGCATTCCTGTCGTTAACAGTGCATGCTCCTGAACAGCACCGAGAGATGCAGAGCCAACTACAAGCAGCACCAGAGGGGAGACACGGCTACACATGGATATACTTCTCTTCAGCTTTCAAATAGAGTGAAGTTTAAAAAATCCAGACAACCCTAGAATAAAATAGAGAAAACACAAAGCTAAGCACTAAGCACTTGAAAAATACACATAAAACTTATGAAATGTGGAGTTTACAGTGATATCAACATATTCTTCAGACAAAAGACACTATAAATGCAAAAACACTGTATCTGCATAACATAAGCACTAATATGCCCCCAAGCCCCCCCACACACAGCTAGAACAGAAATCTTAAAATCAACACCTGTGTCAGCACCTCCCTGACATCAGTCTCTCTGTGAACACTAAGTACCAAAGGCTAAAACCACATATATTCAGTATTTTATTCCCTTCTTCCCTATAACCCTGCATAGATAAACTTAAAATTCCTAGCCTTCCAAGATATAATTAAGCTATTCATACCTCTTTGTTACACCTATTAACAAAAGAAAGTGTATTACTAATTACTGCACTGTGTACAAACCAAATGACATAGTGGTTAGGGAGCAACCATCAGGTCACCTGCTATTTCACAGAATTGAATGAGTACAATCACAATGGGTTTGGGGTCTGAAAAGCCTGGAGCTCCCCCAGAATTGCCACTGGATTATGCAGACAAAAAATACTACCAGAAGGGGAGGACAGGTGACTTCATTGCTAAGCATTAAGTGACTCACCCCAAAGATTAAAAAGCCAGGCATTGGTGGCACACACCTGTAATCCCAGTACTTGGGAGGCTGAGACAGGAGGATTGCAGGTTCAAGGACAGCCTCGAAAACATAGGGAGAGCCAGGTGTGGTGACACACGCTTGTAATCCAGTACTTGGGAGGCTAAGACAGGAGGATCACAGGTTCAAAGCCAGCCTCAGCAACTTAGCAAGGCCCTCTACAACTTAATGAGACCCTGTTTCCAAATAAGAAATAAAATTGTGCTGGGGGTATAACTTGGAGGTAGAATGCCTCTGGATTCAATCCCCAGTACCAAAAAAAAAAACAAAACAAAAACCTAAGGAGATTCAGCAACCTAGTGAGACCCTGTTTCAAAAACAAAAAATAAAAAGGACTGGGGATGTAGCTCAGAGGTAGAATGCCCCTGGCTTCAATGGCCAGTACCACACCCACACACTCAAAAAGAACACTGTAACAAAAAAGTATGTGTAAGCCCTATTGCCTGGGTTGCAGAGCTAAAGAGGAAAATAAAATTGCCAGGAGTTTCTGAAGGCAAATGATATCAGTAAAACATAGAGGAAATACTGAAAACAAGGGAAAACCCGAGACGAGTCCTTGGAAGAAAGAAACTGGGAGTTTTACTTAATAACGTTTCTATGTATGCTAAATACTTTCCAAATTATTTATTATTCAGAAAAACTCCTTCCCACTTACGTATACATTGGCTTAAATTGTCAAGACCAATAGTAAGTATATCCAATAGTGCACAAATTACACTTTTTCTTGAAGTGTTTAGAATTAGTAGCTTCTCACAAATGCCTCTATCATCAAAATAGAACTCTAAAATTAAACAAAAACTTTTTATATACCAAGACTCTGTCTCGTAATTAAATAACTCCCAAAATTTAGACAGCCTCCTTTCCCTCACCTCCCCAAAATTAGACAATGATTGTATCTAACAGGTACCTTTGGTTACCAAGACAAAAGCAACAGTACTCATGTCCTTTTAAAAGATGAGCATTTTCCCATGCTTCTGCACCCCAAATGCTTTGCAGATTAGCTGAAAGTGCAGAGACCTTTGAGAACCAGGAATAATCCCAGCATTTGATACCCCTCCCCTTTCCCTTCATATGGAAATGTCATTCTTGGCTCCACTTTCCTAGGGACAAAGTGATTTCTGATAACAAGTGAAATGTAAATCTCGTGAGAAAGACCATCAACCCAGATCAGAAAACTATATATATCAATGTGCCTCACAACTTGCAGGAAGGTGTATTCACTCACATGGAAGAAATTCAAAAGTTTTAAAAGATAGATTTCAGAAAAATGTTTTCAAGGTGTCCAAGCTGGAATTTTTGCCAAGTAATAAAAAGAGAAAGTGGGTCTTAAGCCACTAAGAAATCAGAGTCTACTCAGTCCCTGAAGTTAAAAATATTAATTTCAAAATAACCCTTGCTACTCTCAGGATCTACAAACAGAAATACATTTAAATATTTACAACTCATTAATATTAATTGCACTCTACTTGTATTGCAAGTCATTAAATTTTCTTCCTGCAATTCAACTAGTTTTATGTATCTTCTCTTTTAACCATCATTTTAATAACACTGAATTTTATAATGCCTCATATTTAGGAAAAAAAGTGGCAAAGAAATACACAAATAAGACCAAGTTCATTGCTAAATGTGCAATTTGGCTGAAGGTTCAATTTCTAATTTCCATCACAATTCTCAGTGTATTTGAGGCTAGGGAACTAGAGCTGAGGATGTCTCAGGTTACTTCCCATCCCACAAGGCAACGGGACATTCCCTAGTGCTACAGAGACTGAATGGTGCTGGCCAGCACAGTCTGGCTAGCTCTTTCCACATTATTATGATTTATTGAGATAAAGACTTTATAGACACATCTAGATATCTTATTGAGCTGTTTCAATATACCCCAAACTAGGTACTTTTGTTTTTAACATCTACATTTTCAAATATGTTAATATTTTCCATAAGAAAAAGAGTGTATTACAAGTAAAATCCAAAATTTGGCTGTCATGTTCCATTTAGTAAAAAAATTATAATAATAATATGTACCCATCAGTACCTGATTCCCAGGTCCTCAAGGACTTCAGCAACTCCCTGACACTCTCCTCCAGTACCCAGGTAGCTCCACACACACTAGGGGACTACTTAACACCCTGGACAGAGACCTCAGCCTTCCCAATCTCCTGGTCTTCAGGGCAACTTCCCTCCAGGG
The DNA here is from genome assembly GCA_004027185.1 of Glis glis. Lineage (NCBI taxonomy): Eukaryota > Metazoa > Chordata > Mammalia > Rodentia > Gliridae > Glis > Glis glis. The sequence continues at coordinate 39,842 of PVJS01013084.1, forward strand.
AGGTGAGAACAGGCATTTACCAAGCAGACAGTACACTTCAAGACTGCAAATCAGGATATCCCTCATGCAGGCCACACCTCCTGCCCTCACACTCTTCCAGGGAGTCAAGGAAGGGCCGGCCTGGCCCTTACCTGTCCAGAGAGGGGCTCTGCAAGTCAAGAGATGTAAACAGCAGTGAGAGCACCCCTCTTTTGAAGACAGTGCCTTCTAGACCACAGAGGAAAAGCACCACCACCAACCCGTGCTTGTGTAGAACTGCCTCTCAACGCACCCATAGCCAGCACGTCGGTAGTAATGTGCCGCCTACCGCAATCCCATTAATTCACAACACTCTGAACCCCAGTCCCACCACAGCCCCCAGCCCTCACCCGCCAGCCAGCTGTGGAAAGGCTCGGACTCTTCCCAACGGACAAACAGCCATAAAATTATGCCAAGTTCAATACAAATTCATGACGACTAATTTTCCTTTGCTGATTCCTGACCAGGTCTACCAAAGCATGACCAGATTGTCCCATTTCCTCAGTCCACATCTGAATCCTCATCCCCTCCTGCGTCAAGTGACCCCTCATTCCTACAGAGAACAGGCGAACGTCAACTTTATCCTGTTTCACTCTTCCTCTCCTCTCTCCCCTCCGATCAAAACTCCCCTTCCTTCATTCCTCACAGACCTGGACCACACATATGCTTTCAGGAACACCATCCTTCTATGAGGCTTCCGATATCACCACAGTAATAAGGACTCGCAAACTTACATCCCCACATCTGACAGAACTGTCTGTATTAGACCTATCCTCCTGCCAGTGCTTTGTCTAGTTTAACTTCTGAATATAAGATAGATTTCTAAAAAGAAAACTACAAATAGTTTTATATGAGGAACATCTTTAAAAATTGAAGGTTTGTGGCAACCCAGCTGTGAACACAGAGGAAAAGTTCTTGAAGGAAATTAAAAGTGGTGCTCCGGTGAACAGAATGGCAAGACACTGAAACAGTCTTACTGCTGATACGGAGAAAGTCTGGGTGATCTAGACAGAAGATCCACTCAACCCAACATCCCAGAGCACAGCTCCAACTTTCTTCAGTTCTACGAAGGCTAAGAGGGGTGAAGAGGCTGCAGAAGAAAAGCTTGAAGCTAGCAGAGGTTGGTGCATGAGGTTTAAGGAAAGCTGAATTCAGAACATAGAGGGGGAAGCTGCAAGTGCTGACATAGAAGCTGCAGCAGTTCTCCGGAAGTTCGAGCTAAGATCACTGATGAAGGTGGGGGCTACACCAAACAACAGACTTTCAATGTGAATGAAACAGCCTTATGTTGGAAAAAGATGCCATACAGCTGTCATAGCTGGAGAGAAGTTGGTGCCAGGCTTCAGAGCTTCTCCTGGTAAGGACTAATGCAGCTAGTAACTGCAAGTTGAAGACAATGTTCATCTGCCATTCCCAAAGCCCTAGAGCCCTCAAGAATTATAGTGCCTGTGGTCTACAAATGGAACAACCGAGCATGGGTAACAATACACTGGATAAAGTAGAAAGGAAAATGGAATTAGAAAATATTTTGAACTGAACAACAATGAAAATACTCTATGTCAATACTTAAAGCATCTATTTTTAGAAAGGGAAAGGTAGAATATTGGTGATCTGATCATTCATCTTAGGAGGCTAAAAAAAGAACAGCAAATTAAACTCACAGATGTTATCAGGGAAAAAATAAGAAGACCAGAAATCACAAAATAGGAAGCAAACGCCCTGAGAGGAACACATCACTTATAGAGTATTCCACAAAGAACACTTAGCTCGAATCTAATGGTAAAAACACAACAGACAAACCAAAACTTGAAGCATTCTATAAAACAATTGATCTGTATTCTTCAAAAACACCAAGGGCTGAATGACAAACACTAAGCAACTAACGGGGTATGTTACCTATATGCAACACACAACCACCCCCAGGACGACAAGAAACACGGGATAGAAGGCATCGTTGTGAAAACAGACAGCACTCAATATGAACTGAAAGTATATATGAATTATTGTATCAATGTTAAATTTCATGAATTTGATAACTACACTGTGGTTACGTAAGAATACACTTTTCCTTAATAATGCTGAAGAATTAAGATGTAAAAAGTAAGGAAACAATCAATCTAGCCTGAAATGACTCCAAAAAATAACAGTAAGAGTCGGGCATGGTGGCACATGCCTGTAATCCCAGTACTTGAGAGGCTAAGACAGGAGGATCGCATGTTCAAGACCAGCCTCAGTAAGTTAGCAAGACTCTCAGCAACCCAGTGAGACCCTGTTTCAAAACAAAAAAAATAAAAAGGGCTTGGGGTGTAGCTCGAAAGTAAAATGCCCCTGGGTTCAATCCCCAGTACCACACACACATACACAAAAAAAATAATAGTAAGATATAGAAGGAATGATAAAATAAATGTGGCAAAACACTAAAAAACTGGGGAATCAGAGAAAAGAGTATACATATAGAAGTCCTCTATACTATTCCTGCAACTTTCCTATAAATTTGAATTTATTTCAATAAAAACATTTAGAAGTACAGGAAAAGAGAAAAAGAAAGAACAACACCCAAAGTATGAGACTTTGAAAATAATAAAACTGACACTCTCCTATCAACATTAATTTTTTAAATTTGGCTCTCTGAAAAGAATAAAACTGACAATCTTCTATCAACATTAATTTTTTTTTTTTTTTTTGCGGTACCGGGGATTGAACGCAGGGGTGTTCTACCTCCGCGCTACGCCCCCGGCCCTATTTTTTTTTATACTTTATTTTTGAAACCGGGTCTCACGAAGTTGCGGAGGGCCTCACTAAGTAGAGAGAGAGAGAAAGAGAGAGA
>PVJS01013085.1:0-42685 GCA_004027185.1 Glis glis
TTGGGGGGCGTAGAGACATTGTGAAATCAAATCCTGTGTTATTTTTCTCCTGGCTCGCTTTTTTTGAGAAGGTTTATGGGCTATTTGGCTGGTGAGACACGATCCCCTCCTAAGAAAATGTAGGTGCTCAGACAGGTAACCTCTGCTGCTACTGTTTTTATTTGTTTGTTTGTTTAATTTTATTTAAAATTTGTTTTTGCTGTACTAGGATTTTAAAAATATGTAATATATTGCAGGATTGATAAAAAAAGTAAAAATACTTCTTCTATTTTGTTAGCAGTATTTGTTTTGCATACTGGACCTCAGCCCATCCAAATGATCACAACTTCTTAATTAGGGAGGTCTGAATTAATGAGAGTTAAAGATGACCTCCTCAGTGGCTAATGTGTGTGCATGCTGGGTACAGCTGTGCATAGAATCCCACCGAAAACAGCTTTAGTATTTACCACCCCTAGCCACCAGGTGATTAATGGGATCTAAATTGAATACCACTCATGTAATAAAAACATTGTTAAGCAAGCCTGCCTTATTTTTTTGTTGTTGAAAAGTAAATGCTGACTGCCAGTGGGCAATCTTGAGAATGACTCAGGGTCCTGGTGGGAAGATGGTAATTGACACATATGGCATATGATCCGAAGAAAACACCTGTTGCCATGCACTTAACTCCCTCGGTAGAGCAGGGCATTATATGAAGTTAAGGTCTTTTTTTGTGTGTGTGGTAGTGGGGATTGAACCCAGGGGCATTCTACCTCTGAGCTATAGCTATACTCCCAGCCCTAATCTTTTTTATTTTTTGCGGTACTGGGGATTGAACTCAGGGGCATTCTACCTCTGCACTACACCCCCGGCCCTATTTTTTTTTTTTATGCTTTATTTTTGAAACCGGGTCTCACGAAGTTGCGGAGGGCCTCACTAGGTAGAAAGAGAGAGAGAGAGAGAGAGAGGAGAGAGAGATCATGCGCGTGCGCATGTGCGCTGAGGTTGGCTGCGAACCCGGATCCTCCGGTCTCCGCCTCCCAAAGTACTGGGATTACAAGCGTGCGCCACCACGCCCGGCTTATTCTTTATTTTGAAACAGGTCTCACTAAGTTGCAGAGGGCCTCACAAGTTGCTGAGGCTGGCGGTGAACCTGCGATCCTCCTATCTCAGCCTCCCAAGTACTGGGATTACAAGTGTGCGCCACCACGCCCGGCTGAAGTTGAGGTCTTATACTTGGTTCTTTCATGTTGAAACATGTATTTACAGGAAAGCGAGTTTAGATTGATTGCATGTAGCTGGATGCTGTGGCGCACGCCTTATAATCCCAGTACTTGGGAGGTGGAGACAGGAGGATTGCAGGTTTGAGGCCAGCCTCAGCAACTTAGCAAGACCCTATCTCAAATTTTTTTTAAAATAAAATGGGGCTGGGGGTGCAGCTTGGAGGTAGAATGCTCTTGGGTTCAGCCTCCAGTAAACCCCTCCGCCAAATTTGATTGTGTGCTATAAGCAAAAGTGTGTCTCTTGCTTAGATTCATTTAAGAGCTACTGAAAACTTGACTGTAGGAATCACACTCTGTTGGGCAATGAGGAAGGTGAAGGTGGGTTTCTTGATCTCTGTCACTCTTGCGCTCTCTGGGGATGTGAGATTAGGCATACGAGCAGTAGGGAGGAGCAAGGTACAGGGAAAGGTGTCTGAATGAGTGGGGCAGTTTATGCAATAGGAGAGACTTTTTAAAAATTATTTTATTAGTCCATTGCAATTATACATCATAGTGAAGTTTGAAGTAATAAAAATATACATGCACACAGTTCTTTGTGTATTTCCCTCCACATCCCATCCTGGTCCCCACTCCTCCCTCCTTACAGCAGTTAGTGAGATTGGTAGTAGGACTAGTTGGGAGATGTACTTGTTGAAAAGTTGTTTTATAGTGATGACATTGACTCATGAAAACATGAATACATATGTTTCCTTTTCCTTTAAGAAACCTAGAAAGTGCAGGGTACATATACAGGAAGGTCTCCATTTAAAAAACCAACTAGCATACAATTTTGCCACTTCAAAGACTTAACCCCTCTCCTCTCCGCCCTTATTATTTGGAGAACTTCATGTCTGGAGTCATTACTTTCCTGAGGGATCCAAACAGCTGAGATTTTAATGGAGACATTAGTGTTGAAATAGGATGTTTATTACATATCTATATCTATCTTGGTATTGGGGATTGCACCCAGAGGCATTCTACTTCAGAGCTACACCCCCAGCCTTTTAAAAAAGTTTTAAATTTTGAAATAGGATTATCACTAAGTTGCTGAGGCTGGATTCGAACATACAATCCTCGTGTCTCAGCCTCCCAAGTATTGGGATGACAGGTGTGTCACCATACCCAGCTCTAATACAGTATTTTTATGAAGACTCATAAAATTAATTTATTACATCCTCAAATTATGATATGCTCACTTATTCCTTATTTTAAAAATGTTCTACCATCAAGATTGAGAAAAAAGTTAATCAGAAATATTTTGCTGGCTACATTGTTTTTGCAAGCATTCATTTGATAACATTTTTAAAATTTTTTAAATTATTATTTTAATTGCAAATTTATGGGGAACAGTGAGAAAATTTGATACATGTACATAGTGTGTGATAAACCAGGATAGTTAACATTTCCATCTCCTTAAGCATTTTCTAGAAATTCTTGATTAACATGTAAGAGTTATACATATTTATGAGGTACAGTGTGATAGTTCATAATAACCTATTATTTGTTTTATGAATATCTAGAAGAGAGGAGTTCAAAGGCTTCAAACACAAATAAGGACATAGATACATTACTCTGATTTGATCTGGACACTCTGTGTACATGTATTGAAATATCACACTGTGCCTTCATAAATATGTCCAGTACACATTTTATTTCTTACAAAGTCTCTCAGAAATTCCCTTCTATATCACCACAAAACATTTTAAGATATGCACTTCATGGGAAAGTGGATAAGTTTATTCATTTGATAATGAAAAGAAAGGAAGGAAGAAAAGAAGGAAGGATGGGAGAAAGGGAGGCAGGAAGGAAAGAAAAGAATTGTATGCCAGATACATATCAGGAATTGTGATCACCAGAGGCACTTGGAATAACAAAGGCAGAACTCCACAGGCAGAAAACACTTCTGGCCACAGGGTTGCCTTAGATTCAGTTCATGCCCAGACCAGGTAGAAAGTGGTACTTAACAAATGCGTACTTATTTTTCCCTGACTGGTGCCTTAAGTGGTCCTCTACCTACTTCTGAATGTTCATGGTCCACCAAACACAAGGAGCAGCTCATCATTCCTTTCCCACTTCAGGGAGCAGAGTGAATGTCAAATCCAAGGACCTTTGGAGTCAAGTTTGAGGGCCATCGTGGGTGGGGTGTTAGGCACAGCCACCAAAAGATAAATACTGAGTGAGGAGAACAAGTTGTGTTTTCAGAGCATCTCTTTATGTTTTATCTCTTGAGACTTTCATTGGAAATTCCTCTCCCCAGGGCTGGTGTGAAATGTGACACAGACTTCTTACCCAGGGACTAAAAAGAAAACTCTGTGAATGGCCTCTTGTCTTTCAGTGTCCATAAAATGGAAGCCATTCATTTAGGCCCTGCGATGGTTAGGATGTCACTCCCTGGGCCCTGAGGTTCGAGGGGCTGCTAGAAAGAAATGGTTGAAGTTCTAGCCTGTCCAGAGCCACTCTAGCCATCTCTTCCCATCTCAGGATGAACAGGGCCCTGGGGAATCAGCTCAGGTGAATCCCGCAGCCCAGGTGAGACAATGTTTGATGGACGTGGTAATGGGAGCACGCTCACCTCCCCCAACCTGTCTAGTTAAGGTCACACTCTCATATTCAGACGTAATTGTGGCAGGCGATTACTATGGTTTGGGTGTGTCCCCCAAGGGTTCCTGTGCTGAAGGCCTGTTCCCCAGCTTGTCAGTGTGGAAGTGGTGGAACTCTTAAGAGGTGGGGCTTAGGGAAAGGTGGTTAGGTTGTTGGAAGAGATTGATGTAGTTCTCATGGGACCCCACGTAGTCCCTGCGGTAGCTGGTTGTTATAAAAAGAGCAAGCTTGACCCCAAAATCTCTCTGACTTCCTGACTCACCATGTGATCTCTGCTGCACAAGGCTGCTTCCCTTTTTGCTTCTCTGCCATGTCATGTTGCAACCAGGGGTTCCCTCACCAGAGACCAAAGAGATGGGACCAATGAATCTTAAATGTTAGCCTCCAAAACTAGTGAGCTAAATAAACTTCTTTTCTTTCTAAAGTAAACAAAATACCAGGCTCAGGTATTTTGTTACAGCATCAGAATATGGACTAGTACAGTGATGGATATGTAAATCTGTTTGACTGTAGTAACCATTTTACTATGTATATATATATATATATATATGTTGCACATCTCAAATATGTAAAATAAAAAATTACAATTTTTTTTAAAGATTCTATATCTCTGGAACAAGAGTAATTTCAATATATTTTCCCTTCTCCCCAGCCAGGTAGCCCCTTTCTCAGAATTAGCAGAATTACTAATAGGTAGGGTCATAAAATTATTACAAGTATCAATGATTATATTTCAGATTTCCCCCACAAATTGTGCTAATGGCATTTTTCAAGCTCTTTATGGTGTTTTTGAACTAATCTCTTTGGTACCCCAAGAAGGTAGCATGGTAACAAGATGGAAAAAGTGGGTGAAGCAGAAAAATATAGTCTGTCTGTAGGGCAATTTCTCAGAAGTGTTGTGGGAGTGACAGACCTCACATTAAAAGACTTTACTCTGCTATCAATCCTCTTATTCTACAGGAAGAAAACACAACAGGATTTCAGAAGAGCCAGCTGAAAATATTCCATGTGCATAAATTTATTTTAAATTTTATTGCATCACATTATACAAGCATTAAACATGGCTTCATGTTGGTGACTATTTAAATGTGAAAATTCATCATTCATGTCAGTACTTTTTGGCTATTTACAAGTAAGGAATTTCTATGTACTTTATATATCTCTGCATTTGTATGTACATATGTAGGAATACATGACTATACATATGTACACACAGAAATACATCTATGGCCATACACATAGCTATAGATATGTCATATAATAATCTCCTCAGAAAGATCTGAAGTTAAAAAATAAAAGAAAGAAAAGGTTGTAAACAGGGTCTTGTCTGTGTCATTTGGTGACATGGAATTAGGACCATATGATGACATTCTAGGAATGTGTATCTGTGTCCAGGTGTCCGAATACCCTTTTTAGCCCAGTGTTCTGTAAAATTCACATGGGATAGAATGCAAAAAAGGTAGCAAACAGGCTGAAAAAACAGGCCCAGTATACAAGTTCCCCTTGGTTTTAAAAACTTGAGAATGTAACTGCCCATAACGTGCATGCTTGCTTGGTCAAGAATGGTCTATGGATAGATAGCAATAGTGTGCTGGACTGCGACGGATCTCACGGCAGTGCGACTCCACCGCCAGCCCTCCGCTGGGTGCCGACCTGCCTGCGGCTGCCGGTGTCTGCAACATGCACTGCGGTTGCATTTTTAGTCATTCACTTGAATGTGCTTTTGCACAGCCGGGAGAAGTAAACGAAATCCAGGCCCTCGGCCTGGAAATGAAGTATTACCTGGAAAGAGAAAAGAAGATATCAAGATCTTTGTGTGTGTGTGTGTGTGTGTGTGTGTGTGTGTGTGTGTGTGTTTTCCTGGATATTGAACCAGGGGCATTCTACCCCCAGCCCTTTTTATTTTATTTTTATTTGGAAACAAAGTCTCTCTAAGTTGCTGAGGTTGGCTTTGAACCTGCAATCCTCCTGTTTCAGCTTCCCATGTACTGGGATTACAGGCGTGCGCCACCTCACTCGCAGATATCACGGCTTGACAACACGATGTGCAGGGGTTTGTACTTACCATGCCTTTATCAAAGGCATTCAAAGAATTTGTAGCCCCACACGGAGGCAGGTATGGTGTAAACGTTATTGTGCCTGCTTTACAGATGAGCAAATGGAATAAAAAAGGCAGTCTGAAGCAACGGGACATCCTGCCCCAGGTGTTGTGGGAATACAGAGAGACAGACAGGATGCTTTCAAGCAAAAATGAGAAATGGTCCCTTTGGGAAGACAGCAGCCTGCAGTAGTGAGAACCAAAGGAACCCAGTGACCCGTTACTGACTCTGCAGCCCAGTGCAGACCCAGGTGTGGTCGATGCCACTCAACTGCACCTTCGTCTCTGCCGCCGGAGCTCTTAGGAGCAGCTCTCTTAGGTAACATTTGTCTCCCACTTTTGCCCAAAACCACGTGGATACAGTCAGCCTTTCTCCTCCAAAGAGTGACCAGAGCAAGAGAAGGGGTGATCAGAATGGCTTGAGGACCAGGGACTTGGAGCAAATCATAGAATCCCAGAAAGTTAAAGCCGGAACATCTAAAGTATTTTTAGTCCAACTTCTTTACTTTTTCAAATGTGGAACCTGAATCCACATGAATGCTCTGTGCTAGATCCTACAGATAGAGGATGGAAAGTCCAGGTGTAGAATCCAGTGGACTACAAAGTGATGCTTAATATGTAGATCCAGGGTGGTGTTCCATAGCACTTTATTGCTTAGTAAATGTCTCACATACATTGCTTTTTTTTTTTTTTTTTTTTTTTGCAGTACCGGGGATTGAACGCAGGGGCGTTCTACCTCCGCGCTATACCCCCGGCCCTATTTTTTTATACTTTATTTTGAAACCGGGTCTCACGAAGTTGCGGAGGGCCTCACTAAGGAGAGAGAGAGAGAGAGAGAGAGAGAGAGAGCTGAGGCTGACTGCGAACCCAGATCCTCCGGTCTCCACCTCCCAAAGTACTGGGATTACAAGCGTGCGCCACCACGCCCGGCCCTACATACATTGCTTTAGTTGAGCTACTTGTAAATATTGTCCAATAGGCAGGCTCAGAAAAGTTAAGGAAATTTCCCCAAAGCCACATAGCCAAAAAGCAGATATAAAAAATGGTAAAATTACGAAGTAGCAAAACATTTCTTGCCTTCGATAAAGCTAAATCCTACTTTGAACTTGAGCATGGGACCAGTGTTCAACATCTGTATACTACTTTTATTCCTGTGGGCATGTGGTCTGTCTAGATTATTTCCTCTAAACCCACCTTCATGTCCAACTCATAGTAACCTTTTGGATTATTAACACAGAGCAGGGTTGATACAACTTTACTAGCTTCACAAAGAGCATCTCAGCAGATATCTGCTATATCTTACCTACATCTTTTTCCTTTTTGTATATATATAATTTTTCCTTTGGAAGCCAAATTAAAAATGTTTTCAAAGTTAGTTTTTAATCAAGTAAAGGAGAGAGAATTGAAGAGCAAAAAAATCCTGAAGTAACATTAGACTCACAGAGTATCAGAACAAGAAACTCATGTAAGCATTTCATCACTGAGGAAACTGAAGTCCAGAGAAGTTACATGACCTATCCAAGGTTATATAGCTAGTAACCGAGTGGCTAGAGAGAACACTTCAGACCTTTCTGATAGGATGTGTGGAAACATGGAGTTTTCTTATAATGTGTTCAGCCTCAATTCATCCAACCTTCATTAACTGAATGTGCATTTATTAGGTATCCAGGAAAGATTATAATGCAAAAAAATTTCCCTGAAAATGCTTACAATTGTGTTGGAGAAACCTGAACACTATTTGAAGATCATGTATTAACAATACAAATCAGTATATTTCTTTTTTGTTGTTGTTCTAGATGGAACCCAGGGGTGTTCTGTCTTTGAGCTACACCCCAGCACTAAAACAAGGTCTCACTAAGTTGCCAACGCAAGCCTTGAACTTGCAATTTTCCTGTCTCAGCCTTCCAAGTACGCGGATTACAGGCCTGCACCACTGGGCTCAGCACAAATCAGTATATTTGAATACATGTGGTACTGATGCTGATAACCAGGGCAGTTTAGCAGGAGCATGGGGCTTAGTGAGCTGATGAGTCTGGGGAATAGCACAGATGTGCCTGGGAGGAAACAGTGATGGAGGTCATGTTGGGTGAGATGAGTCTGACTTCAACCAGAAAGCAGGGGCATCTTTCCCTGGGGATGCGGAACAGGACTGCCTGGCTGGAGGAGAGGGGATGGCAGGTTTATCCGGGGAACACTTGGGCCAGCTCATGAAGACCTTGACTGCCAGGCCAGAACCTGGCAGGGAGGCAGTGAAGAGTGGTGGGAGGTGAGTGGGAGAGGAAGATCGAGTTGCAATCATTAAAGAAACAGGTTCTGGAAGCCTCTAAGAAGCTTATTTTAATCCCTATTACTAGAACAAGGGTGAGCTTTGTTTCGGGGAGTTAGAGCAGCCTGCCCACCCGAGCATGCCTCTGACCAGGAGCACACCTGTCACCTACCTGGTCAGGGCCACTCCTTGTGGTGTGCTTTCCCGTTTTTCTTCCTCTCCTTTCGTTCTTTCTGGAGGCGCTCCAGCTCTGCCTCGTACATCATCTCCTGAATCAAGTACTTCTCTCTTCTCATTCGATCCCTTAGATCTTTTGGGAGGTCTGGGATCAGATAGGAAATGAGGTGCTTTATACAAAACACGAGGTGCTAAAAACACAATAGAGGAGAACAATGGTCAGGTCTGTCAGCTGTCCTTCTCCAAGGAGCTCTGGGGTTGGCTCTAGGAGGACGAGGAGCCTGAGGGATGTGTGGGGAGCAGATGAGGCCCGAGGCGGGGCTGTGATAAAGACAGTGGGGAGGTGAGAGCTGAACGTGGTCTGATGGCACCACCTAGGGAATGGGAAGAGGAGTCAGGGGAAAGGGTGTGGAAGGAATGGTTGGATATTTCAAAGGAGACTCAGAAGATCCTATACCCTGGAACCAGAAAACCCAGGTGTGGGACCCCACTTAGCATCTTTTACTCCTTAAGATTTGTCTGTCTACCTGAGGATGAGTTCCTTCACTTCTCTGTGCAGCAATCCACTCATCTATAAAGTGGGTACTATTGTGAAAATTTTAAGAAAATGTTTAAAAATGCTTTGTAGATGGTCAAATGCTTTACAAATCTTGATTGTAGGAATTATCAGTGGGCCTATTTTCTTCATTTCAGGAAGACTTTTTTTTTGGTAAACTGACACACATTCTTTATCTTAAATACAAATAGCTAGAACTCTAGAATCATGGTCACTTCTGTTCATCTATATCCTGGTGACAAATATAATACCAGGTGACAATGTAAAGACTCTTACAATTCTGAAGTATTTAAAAAAGACAAAATCATGTTCAATGATAGTGTTAAGGAGACTTTATTTTATTTAAACCATGATAAACCTGGTGATATAGAAATGGCATATGATTCTGCCCATTAAGATGCTTTTCTGTATATTTCTAGTATTTTTAAGTAGCCATAACAGTATATTGAAAGGAAATGGGAAGTTCTACTTGACAAGTCAAATACTAACTTAGTGCAATCCCTTTTTTATTGCATCTGGAAAAATTTTAGACAGTGTTAGGTTAAAAACATCTCCCTTAAAAAGGGATTGATCGAAGATGAGTTAATTTCCAAGGAAGAGCAGCTTAATATTATCTCCTCTTAGTTCCTTAGAGTGAAGAAAAAAGCAGTAATGAAATAGTCTCAAACAGTTTTAAGAAACTTCTGGTTCACGCCAAGAGGCATCTTTGGCTTGCATTTATCTGGCTCCAATATATGTGACAGGAGATGAAATTTACATTTATGACTAGAGTTACAGAAATGCAAACTATTTTCATAGTAATTTTCTAAAAGACTGAAAGGAAATAGATGCTATATTTTTCTTGACATGATCTATAGGCAATTGCTAGGTAAATTTCACTTTGTAAGTCTATTTTGAGTCTTAGGTAATGATCGCTTATTTGTAGGCTTGAATGTCAGTAATGACAAGATGATACACAACAAGTTCAGTGTTTTCCAAACTAGGTCCTTGAACACCTGCATGAGAATCATCTTGGAGGGCTTGTGAAAAGCACATCACAGATGTGATGTATCAGTGTCTCTGAAAGTAGGGGTGGAAAACTGCATTTCCCTCCTACAGTTTAAGAAACATGGTCCTAGAATATTAAATTTAGGACCAATGATTCCTGACTTGCCTCTTAATAATCAACAATGGACTAACAAATATTTTTTGGAAAATTAAAATATTTCAATTAAGGAAAAGGAGATTTTAAAAAGACTATATAATATGACCATGCTACTTCTGGAACCAGATACTCACACTGAAAGTCCTCATCACTGAATTTATTCATTACTCCTAGTGACTACATTATGTCAAAGGAAAACAAGGAATTGGTTGAGAAAACTTACCTCAAATACAATGATAAAAGCCAGCCGGGCTGCTAGCACATGCCAGAACTGCAGTGTGTAGCCATAGGGCACCAGTGAATGAGGAGGGTCCCGGTAGTCCCTGTATCTATAAATACACAGGAAAATGTTGTATTCCAGACTATACTTTTTTTTTTCTGACTCTCAAATCTCTTTCATTCCCACTATAGTAGGCCTCATCATGGGAGCAAAGTTTTACATCTTTATTTGACTGTTCAGTATTTCTTCTTCTGGTGAAAGAATATCTCTTCTCTTCTGGGAAATCATCCATGGAAGGTGGATGTGGCTTGCACCCTCGCCTGACCTCAGCTTGAAAGATGAGCCGGATCTGATCAGTGAGACTCATTATCAGGACATCTGCTAGAACTACTACTAATGAATTACCACTAACCCCACAGAAGGCGGAAGGTTGGAGTGGCTGGTGGCCCTCACAGACTGTAGGGCGTGAGAGCGCCTGCTTGAGAATGAAGTCAGTAGAGCAAGGCCGAGCCGGCAGAGCAGCAGTGTCCTGCCGAGCCTCTCAAGCCCTGGGATCCAGCTATTACTAAGGCGCATATCACCCCTTGCCTTTCTCAGTTGCCTGAACCAAGAAATTTCTTTTTGTTTAACTCAATTTATGCTGGATTTCTGCCACTTGTCACTAGAGAGTCCTACAGTAATTTTTGAGTCAGCATTAAATTCCACAAATGTTTGTTGAGCACCTACTTGGGGTCAGGCACTAATCTAGGAACTTTAATCCATGTGACTTTATTTTATCATCACTATCATCACAGGTAGGAAAACTATGATAATCAGCCATACATACAATAAAAGTATATTGCTACTTTTCTTCTAGAATATTTACTTAAACTATATCAGAAATTTAGGTAACTAAAGGTGAGCAAGGGATTTGGCATTTGTTTTCTTTATTGTAGAAAACATAATTCCTGGTTGTTGACTAGCTGTACTCTGCAAAAAGTAAATGGAAATTAGAATAATCCGACATCATAAAGTTTCCATGCCTTTTGAACCCAGTGTTCTTTTCATCAGCTGCAGAGATTTAGAATGACCTGGAAATACTGGGTTATTCAAACAATTTTGCTGTGTAATATCTACCAAATTGCCTTGTCTGAATAAAAGTTATTATTATTCAGGTTCTCATATAAGATAGTATATAAGTTCCAGGTCAACACTGACTTGTATATGAGGATACAGAATAATTTCCTGCGAAGATTATCTCTGAAACATATCGAGGGCTACAAAAATATTATCATCATCACCACAATTATCACCTAATTATAACTGGTGTCTATAGATATGTATTATGTATATAGATATGTACAATATCTATAGATATTGTATCATGATTATTTTATCATTAGAGCAATATTCACGATGGAGAAATTAAGAATGAATTTATTAGTGCCTTTAAGCCACTGGTTTGCTCTGTGGTGATGAGGATTAGGCAATTGTTTAGAACACCATTCTAATATATGGTTATATAACTTGTTCCTGCCATACTTCCAATAACTATATATGGAATTTTAGGAAGAAGAATTTATTCAGGACTCAAAGTTTGCATGGATTATTCTAATCTCCATTTATTTTTTTGCAGAGTACAGTTAGTCAATAATCAGGAATTGTGTTTTCTGTAGTTAAAAAAATTGTTAATTCCTTTACTCATCTTTAGTTACCTAAATATAGTCTAAGTAAATATTCTAGAAGAAAAATAGCAATATACTCTTTTTTTTGCAGTATGGGGGATTGAACCCAGGGGCATTCTACCTCCAAGATGCACCCCAGCCCCATTTTTTATTCTTTATTTTGAAACAGGGTGTCACTAAGTTGCGGAGGGCCTCACAAGTAGCTGAGGCTGGCCATGAAACTGTGATCCTCCTGTCTCAGCCTCCCAAGTACTAGGATTACAAGCATGTGCCACCACACCAGGCTAGCAATATACTTTTTATTGTATATGTGGCTGATTATTAGACAAAGGTTTATTTATTTATTTATTTATTTATTTATTTTTGTGGTACCGGGGATTGAACTCAGGGGCATTCTACCTCCGAGCTACACCCCTGGCCCTATTTTTTATCCTTTATTGAAACCGGGTCTCACAAAGTTGCGGGAGGGGCTCACTAAGTAACTGAGGCTGGCAGTGAACCCGGATCCTCTGGTCTCCGCCTCCCAAGTACTGGGATTACAAGCGTGTGCCACCACGTCCGGCGACAAAGGTATATTTATAAAAAAGAGGAATTTCAAACTGTTTCCAGAGTCTTCTTCATTGACCTCCTATACTTACACAACAGTGTTCACTACAGCTGAGAATTCTTTTCTGGACACCAGTTTCCTGTATCAACAAAAATTAGAGTCTGTCTGTCTTACCCTGCTCTAAAAGTTTGGACTGTAACTCTTCTCTTCTTTGTGCAAGTTATTGTTGGAAATGCTTTCAGTTCATGCTTTATTAGGCAGAGATTTGGAAATCTCAGATGCCATTTGTGTCCTATTTCTTAGGCTTTTTTCTTTCTTGTTTAGTGTGTGTGTGTGTGTGTGTGTGTGTGTGTGTGTGTGTGTGCGCGCGCGCGCTGTGGTAGAACCCAGGGACTCCTGCATGGTAAGCACCTGCCTTCTACCACTGAGCAATACCTCCAATGCAGTTTCTCTGCATTTGATGTGGGCTATTCATTTGCAAAATGACTAGTTGCCTGTTCTCTGGCACTTATACAAAGAAAACACTTCCTCTGCTGCTGTAGAAATAGCCATGAAGCCCAGTTTCAAAGCTAATAAAATCAGTTTTACTCCTCTAATCTTCAAAGACAGTAAGTCCAGTGGCATTTGTGTTTGGAAGACATTTTTCCAAGTGACTAAGAGTTGTTTTCAGAAAATGACAATTAATTCCTTGGCTTTGATTTTACGTGTGGGAAGGAAGAGTATTCCCTTTTGGCTTAATTTAGCGCATTTCCTAAAGCTGCCTTTATTTCTCAAGAAATGGATGTTTGGCCAGCAAATACTATTTTTCTAGCACCAGGTATGGTTAATTTATTCTAATTTTTAAACTGTGAAAATAAGAGTGGATATACATTTGAAAGAGTAAAAAGTAAACTGCATGGAGCCCACATTCAGGTTAAAATACAGAACATGATCAGTGGTTTAGAAATGCTTTGCTAGCATTCCCAGATATGCCAATAAGTAATTATAATTCTAATTTTTTTTTTTTTGCGGTACTGGGGATTGAACGCAGGGGCGTTCTACCTCCGCACTACACCCCCGGCCCTATTTTTTCATACTTTATTTTGAAACCGGGTCTCACAAAGTTGCGGAGGGTCTCACTAAGTAGAGAGGGAGAGAGAGACAGGGAGAGAGAGAGAGAGAGACAGGGAGAGACAGCGAGAGAGCTGAGGCTGGCTCCGGTCTCCGCCTCCCAAAGTACTAGGATTACAAGCATGCGCCACCACGCTGGGCGTTATTCTAATTTTTGTAACAACCATCCTCTTGCTTTTCTTTAGAGTTCTGCCACCTCTGTAGGTTTTCCTAAATAGTGTTTAGTTTTTCTGCTTTGAACACTATATAAATGGAATTTTATTATATGCATTTTTTCCATGATTGCATCTTTAGTTATGTGCATTATATTTCTCAGTTCTCAATTTTATTCCATTTTCTATGTATCTGGTCATGTGACACCACCACACTAATTAATTACTTTAATTTCATATTATGTCTTCACATAAGGTAAGTCTCCCACCCTATTAGTACTCTAGTGTCTTGACTATTCTTTTATCCTTTGCATTCCTATACATTATTTTGACCCTCAGGTACACAGAATTGGCCTAATCATTATTTTTAACTTCATATCTAAGTATACTGGTTCATTCATGGTCCTCTATTAAGTAATTTTTATGTTTATTTAATAGTTTAATAATATAATGAACTCTCATAAATCCAACACAAAGTCCAAGAACTAAAACATTACCAGGAACTTACTTCTACCTGTGTACCTCTCCTTCATCTCATTCCCCTGCTTCTCCTCTGCAGAATTTCATTTTTACCATTAACATATGTTTGTACATATATATATGTGTGTATATCAATATCATTAACATATACATGTACGTATACATGTATATCATGAATGCATATTTGTACATATATATGTGTATATATTTTCTTGTATATTATACTGCTTAGTTTTATTTTTGAACTTGATGAAAGGATGCTGTACTGCATGTAGTCATCCGAGCCTTACTTTTTACAATATCATGTTTCAAGATTCATCCATGCTGTTGCATATAGCTAATTTTATTTCACTATTGTACAATAGACTCTGGTGTGAATATATTATAGTTGTTTTACATAGTATATGCTTTGATTTACTTGGGGGATGCTCACTTCTCTGTTTTCTTTCAACTTCCCTAACCATGGATGGTCTTGAATAACAAAGCTCAAGTCCATCCAGTTCATCAAATTCTCTTTAGGTAAAAGTTGGCTCCAACAGTGTATGTGCTACTCTGGGTTCTGCCTTCATTTACTTTTGGCTTTAGAATATCAAATTTTCTTCCCAGTTATTGATGCATTTGAGAAGGTGCTGGAAAGATTTTATCCATTTGTTCAGATGTTCTCATCCTGAGAGCTGCTCTACCTACATCTGCTATATGACTGAAAGTAGAAGTCCCATATTTTTATCTCTCATGATGGAATATATACATTCCATCTACTTCTGAACTCCTGTATCTCATTCCTCTGCTTCCCCCCTCCTGAATTTCATTTTTATAATTAACTCAACACACACACATTTGTCTGAATACACACATACACACACACACACACACACACACACATACAATTAAAGACTGAATAAATCTAAAAGTATTTTAGTGAAGTTTTTTAAAATGCTAAATAAGACAACCATAATTTAAATTAATGATGACAGCATCGACAATTCCATTCATATTAGTAATTTGTGGAATGTACTTTTATGCTATTATGTAGGACGAATAGGAAGAATTATGAGTCAGGAAGCTAAAGATGAGAAAGGGCTCTATATTTTATCTTCTTTTTAATGACTATAGGTTTTTAACTCAAAATAATATTTGGCATTTTCTCTTGGACCATTTTATACTTGGACTCCTGCATGCCTCTAACAATACTTGCTAACTAATTTCATGTATGAAATGGTCTGGATGAGCCAGTGGAACGTCTGTTGAAGAAACCATTGGTTATTGTTGCTCGGTTGCCTACACCCCCACCAGATGTCAGCATGGAGGAGCAGTACTGGGCTACATTTCAATCACTTTCTCTTTTGACTTGCTCATCCTCATGGAAGGAAGACAGGCCATTTGATGAGACCTGACAGTCAATGGGGCACTGGTACCTTGGTATGAGTGTTTAGAGGGTAGACAGTGTACTGCACGGGCTCAGAGTCATCGGATGTTCATATCTCTGTTGTATACATGATAAGCATAGAGAGTGTTGCTTATTCTTGCAGGCCATACTGGTTTCTACACTCTGGGATCCAGTTTCTTAGACTGGGACTAAGGGAATAAATCTGGGCCTCTATATGTCCCGACAATAGTCTCTATGCCTGCACCCATTTTACTGAGAAAACGAAGGCAAAGGAAAGAGAATGGGCAAATATGTTATTTTACAGAGAGTTTTCAAGAAGTTAACTTATAAAAGAGCGATCTAGTTTTGACTCATGGAAAGCTAAACATTCCTATCCACAGGTCTTATTTATATACCTATGAATAATGCCAGGAAGAAGCATGCTAGAGCCTAGTGTTATGACTCTTTCCAGAGTCCTTTCCAGGCCTGTGTGGCATGTGGAAGAGGGTTCTACCCACAGCCTTGTGTCACCTCTACTAGTGAAGCTACTTGAGAACACTGTCATAAAAGTTGAGACCCCTGAATTCTGCCTCCAGCCTTGCTGTGTCTCTTTAGAGAAGTCAATTACCGTGACTGGCCCTCTCCTTCCCCTTCTGTAAAATGAGGGTTCAAAGTGGATCATTCCGAAGTTCCCTCTGCCAAAGGGTCTAGGACCCTATGGCTAATTTCCTTCATGCTCTGTTACAGGGAAAGCATAGGATACAATGAAGGGAAATTCATAAATTCTTATAACATCAAATAATTTATTAGGAGAAAAAATGCATGTTAACTTGATTTCAATAGTTGTACACAAGTAATTTAATTGAGTTTTTTGGGTGAATGGTTCTATCATCTGTCAGGTGGTATCACACTGCTTACCTTAGAGGTTGATGTGATTTTAAATAAAGTAGCAGTTCCTGGCATATAGTGAGTATTTAATAAATGTTTGTTCACATAATATTGAATGGACAAATATCAGGAGATGCAGTTAATTTCCCTCTAAAAGGGGAGAGTGAGTGAGAATGTGCTACAGGGATGACTGTGGTAGAAGCTGCAACCAGCTGGGACTCTGCTTGTATAACTGAGCTGTTGAACATTTGGAAGTATGATGCTCTACAGCATGGGCAAGAGAGAGAAGCAGAGCCAGGACAAGTGCCCTCCACAGCTGTCACTCAAACCACCAGGGGTTGTCTGTCCCTGAGTCCTTGGACCAGGTGTATAACCCTTGAAGACTGTATTTTCAGTTTTAACTTTATGTATGTATGTATGTATGTATGTATTTTGTACTGGGGATTAAACCCAGAAGCATTCTACCTCCAAGCTACACCCCAGCCCGATTTTATATCTTATTTAGAAACAGGATCTCACTAGGTTGCTGAGAGCCTCGCTAAGTTGCTGAGGCTTGCTTTGAACCTGCAATCCTCCTATCTCAGCCTCCCAAGTACTGGGATTACAAGCATGCACCACCATGCCTGGCTCAGTTTTAACTTTTAAACCAGTGGTTCTCAATGTTGTACCTGGGGTTCTTTAACCATAGTGATGTCTGAGCTCCACCCCCCTGAGATCCTGTGTTGGTTTGGGTAGCAGCCTGAACAGGAGGAAGTTTAGAAATTTCCCAGGTGCTTCTAATGCATAGTCAAGGCAGTGAAGCACAGCTTTAAACCCACTCAGCCAGAAGGGGCTGTGGGAGCAACCCCCCCCCCCCACACAGATCCAGTCCAGCCAGGCAGAGCCACCCTGAGAGTTGCACACTTACCTGCAGTACTTGAGAGGAGTCCCTGAAAACTCACTGCCGTCAGACTCAGGCTCAGACCGGTTCTCAAAGTCAGCAATTCGAAACACGGACAAGCTGGCATTCACATAGCCAACCATGCACCTGTAAGAGAATACATATTTTATAATTAGAACACTGATCACCCTCTCTGTTTCTAGTTCACTGCAGTTGCAAGATCTTGGGGCTGGCCCTGCCTTGTCACAGGAACTTGAGTTGAAATATGCTGAAAAGCTGGGCATGTCAAGTCAGGAAAAAGTCATTTCTTTTGTTCTAATCCTTTTGTGCAAAATCCTATTGAATATCACTACCCCAATCAATGCTTCAGGTGAAAGTTAGCACCCCGCGATGGGCATGAGTTATGTGCAAGTCACAGCTCCTTTCATTATTGATACACACACACACACACACACACACACTCACACATTCCTTCACAAAAATCAAGGAACTCATTCAAAATGCACCACATATGACTATCATGAATATGACTCCCTTCCCCAACTCACATCTCATACTAGAGTCATGCTACACTATGAATCCATCATAGGCTTTTGTGCCTCTGCTCAGGCTGCCTTTTCTTTTCTTTTTTTTTTTTTGCGGTACCGGGGATTGAACCCCGCAAAAAAAAATTCTACCTCTGCGCTACACCCCCGGCCCTATGTTTTATACTTTATTTTGAAACCAGGTCTCACGAAGTTGCGGAGGGCCTCACTAGGTAGAGAGAGAGAGAGAGAGAGCGAACTGAGGCTGGCCGCAAACCTGGATCCTCCGGTCTCCGCCTCCCAAAGTACTGGGATTACAAGTGTGAGCCACCACACCTGGCCTTCAGGTTGCCTTTTCTGTTGGAATCCCCTACTCCTATCTTTACAAGTGGAAATAGTACTTATCCTTTAATGGTCAACTCAAACACCCCTCCCCCTGAGAATATAACTCCCCCCAATCAGCATGACTCATGGCTTGCACTCTGTATGGGAGGCAGTATATTATAATACTAAAAGCTTGGGCTTTGGGGTCAAGTCTTTGCTCTGCGGCTTTATAGCCACATAAACTTGGCAAGTTATGTAACGTGTGTGTGTGTGTATGTGCGTGTGTGTGTGTGTGTGTGTGTGTGTGTGTGTGTGTGTAGGGGATCAATCTAGGGCCTTGTACTTGCTAGGTCAGTGCTCTAACACTGGGCTATACTCTCAGCCCTATGTAATTTCTATAGGTGACGAAAGTGCCCACCTCATAGGGTCATTGTAGGGATTCAATTCAATGCTGTATGTACAACATGTGATACAGTCTTAGCCTTTAGCAAAATAAATGTGAGCGGTGATTGTTATTTTACTTCTTGCATCTAACAGGAGGCCAATAAATAATTATTGCTTGAATGACTAAATCATAGTATTTATCTTTTCTTCATTAACATGTCTGATGTGACTATTCTGAGCTGCTGATGAGCCAGCAGGAAGACACAAACAGTTCTGAGAGCTCATGGGTTCTGCGTGTGATCTTGCTCAAGACCAACACTGCCTTTATGATGGCCTTAATGAAATAAAAAATGAGCCCAGCTCAAAGACCCATTTTTCAAGTAACTCACGTGTTAAACAGATGGTTAGTGGGGCTTGCCATGCCTCATTCCTCCCCTACCCACCCCCTCAAAAGGGTTATTTGGAATGATGGTGCCCTCATCTATGAACTGTCCAGAACTTGACATGAAAACACATCAGCACCTTGATGGCTATTAGCTGTCACAGAGCGGGAGGCAGGTTTGTGAAATACAGAATCTAGCAGAGTCTTCACAGGAGCCGAGCAGTGGAAGGGAAAGGGACTTTGGAAATTGACCAAAAACAGGCCCGGCATTGAAATGGAATATTCATGATGCTTCTTGCTCTCTTATCTCTCAAAGCAACCCTGAGGCTTTATTGAGATTAAAGCCACTGTCCATGGTGTGCTGTTTAAAAACTCCATTGACAAAAATCTAAATTCAAATAAAATGCCTGTCCCATGGATGACAAACATCCTTTATTCCGCACACACCCCAAATAAAGAGGATAAATCTGTGAACATCCTCATTAAACATATTCATGTAATGCCAATCACAAATCCATGTTGAAAATGTGTCTTTAATGGGTGGCTACTTCTGGGTTCAAAACCTTGAATGTAGACTTAGTACACAAATGCATAGTTATTAACTGTATAAGTCTCCTTTCTGTATCATTTTCATAATCAGGGAAGAAAAGGGGGCTGCCAATGCTGAACCGTCTATGCACTTCACTAATTCTTTTCATCAGGGTAGGATCTTAGATTTTACCAACATCAAAGAGTTGAGGCTATCGTGAATTCAGGGAAATGAGATTCCCTACATTTTGCTGTGTAAGGTCCAGTCAAGTGCCAGTGGTATCCATGTGTCAACCCACTGGTTACAGTAAGAGGGTGATAGATAGCAGCAGGTCTCAAGGAAAAGTGAGAGGTACAAAAAAAATCAGGCAAAGGAAGATATATATGTATAGATAAAGTTATAAAGTCAATTTTCTTAAAGGGCTGGTAGATGGCCTCTGAAGGCATTTCCAAGAGAGGAGATACAGAAAATGTCTTAGGTAAGGCTGGCATTGCTTAAATTAGGAAACACACCTCTGTCAAGTAACTTCTGAAAACATCACATTCATTTTAAATGTGAGAATTCTGTTTTTAAAGGCATTCATTACTTATCATTTTTAATCCTTTCATACACAAGAAAAGGATGGACCAGCAATCATTTTCACCAGTTTTAAGAGAAAGAACAGAATCAGAAGTTGACTTTAGAATTTATGGACTGCAGGTCAAACTCACTGCAGAATGTATTTGAATTATGCTACTAAATTTGCTTTTGAGGTTTTAGATATGGTGAAACTAATACTCTGGTAACAAGACTCAAAGGTTGAAAATACTAGGGGAAATAAGATTGGGTTTATGCATTTAAAGTCAAATATGCTTTTTAGATAAAGCTTCTCAGGCTAATGAGACGAGGACAGAAGAAAGTAGACTGCTGACTTGCTACAATAAAAATGTCAGATATTATGAAAAAGTTGAGAAAGACCTCTGGACAGTAAATTTTATCTTTTAAAACACAAGCTTGCAAATGGGGATGGTGTCGATCTATTTGAGTGATCTGAAGTTTGTACAAATATATTACTGTACATTAAGTTAGTTTTGTGCAAATTTGAGACTGGCTCTAACTCCTTGTGATCAAGGCTCTAACTCCTGGTGATACCACTTTTTGTGCGGGGAAATCAGCTTTGATTTATATCACTAACGGAGAACATTGTTTTCAGGTATATACCTCATGATAACTTCAAGGTTGGCATGTATCCTTACAGAATGTTTTAAAAAAATTTAGCCCATGTCTTCCTGATAACAAAGTAATGAGTTTATTATATTCAGTGGAGGTAAAAATAAAATTTGTGCTATCTGGAAAAACCTTTAATTTGTTGATTACAATTTTAACTCTGATTGGCAGAACAACTGTATGGTACACATGGTTGAGTTTACTTTATAATTTTTGTCTCTAGATGTCTCCTTAGAGTTCTTTGAGTTTCTAAAGGACTCATGTGAAGATACCCCAAAAGAGGAGGTGACCTCATTTTGCAAACAACAGTAGTCTGAGGTCCAGGAATCGGCCTAGCTAAGCTAAAGCTAAGAGAAAGAATGTGCCCAGAGGAAACATAAAAGCACTTGAAAAATGCTCGTGCACCCAAATGTGTAGAGAACATTGCCACAATCATTTTTTTTTTTTATTTTCAGACTTTGCTGAAGAAGAGAATTTCTTCCCTACCATGCCACTGAAGTCATGGTGACAGAGCATCCCTGACAGTAGAAGGCTTGGATTTGGGATGCACGGGTGTAAAAGATGTGGTCCTTATTCTCAAGTAGTAGTATGGTTTGGATATGGAATGTCCCCCAAAAACTCACCTATCAAAAGCATGATCCCTAATGCAGCAAGGTGCAGCGGGGGGGGGGCTTTTAGGCAATGATTGGATCATGAGGGCTCTGAGCTCATCAGTGGATCAATCCATCAAATGGACTGATAGCTGAATGGATTACTGGGAGGTGGGAACTGGTGGGAAGAAGTAGGTCACTGGGGTGTGCACTGGAAGGGTTTATCTTCTCTCTCTCTCTCCCCGTCCCCCTCTCCCTCTTCTCTCTCTCTCTTTCCCTCTCCCTTTCTCTCTGCTTCTGGGCTGCTATGAGCTATGCATCTTTCCTCTGCCACATCCTTCCATCATGATGTTTCTGTCTTAGAGCCAGCCGACCATGGACTGAATCCTCTGAAACCATGAACCAAAATAAACCTGTCCTCCTCTAAATTGTTCTTGTCAGGTGCTTTGGTCACAGTGATGAGTAACACAAGTAGTTTACAATCTGGCTGGGAACAGCACCTACATAACAGCCAGGAACAACATGAGGCACACAAGGGGCATCTGAACCGAAGGACGTTGGACAATTGAGTGAAACTCTCATTCATGGAGAAGCCAGGAGGCAATGATGTGCCCTAGAGTTTTGGACAGAGGAAAGCTGATTGGTTCGGATGGAACACTTTTGCTTTAGGTTTGATTTAAATTGAAGTATGGCATTTCCACAGCTGGTTTAAATCATAAGTGGGATTTGACTAAAACTGCACATCCTACCCAGAAAGCCTATGGCTTTCTAAAATTTGACAAAGCTATAAGCACAATCATTTCTAAAGCATTTCTAAATTGGAAGAAGAAAAGTAATAGAGTGGCTGCTGGGGCAGAAAATAAGATTCATGAAGAAACATATGTAAATGTAACTATTTGAAAACAAGAAAAATGACCAATGGATTAAAAAGGCAGATTTGTAAGTTGAAAGTGGCAGAGGACGCTTAAGTCAAAGGGAAAGGTTAACAAAGAAAGTAAAAGGCCCAAAGAACCCAGTAAAATGGATCTAGGGAGACTATCAGATACATTTTAATCATCCTGACCATTGCCTTAAACGTAAGCTGCCAATATTCTAAAACTTTGATTCACTATCGACTATGCAGAAATGGTCCCATTTTATCTTATTTTAATTTTTGGTTCTCCAAAAAACAAGATAGTTTTCACCATAATTGCAATTGATAAAGAATTGAAATAACCATTATAACTTAAGCCCCAGGGGAAGAGAATACTGTTGGAAGAGCTAGAGGGCCACTGGTTGGCTACTGCAGTGGGCCCAGCAGCCCTGCACAGCTCAGTGAGCACGGCTCTACCTGTGTGGGCTCTAGCAGTGACGCTACCTTCTGATTCTGGATTGAAACTCACATCATTTTCCCCCACTCCTCAATGTGAAGATAATAATGCATATCCCACTCAAAGGTTGTTTGGGGGGGTCAGATACAAAGAACATATGAACAAAGGTAAGCTTTTTTTAAGGCCAAACCAACCAGCGAATGTTGACAACAGTTGTAATTAGGAAGAAATGCCTGGGTGGTATAATCTAAGCCTTTAAATCCCTTGTAAAATGGGATGGCATGCTTACTTAAAGTTGCTAGGTAATTAGTGTTTGAAGGCCATATGGTTATTGTCTTAAAGAACTTCACAGAAGCCTCTTTGAATAGTTGTGAGCTTTCTCGCATTTCCCAATCATCCATGCCTTAGTGCATTTACGTAGGATTAATAATGAAATCGGACCCAAGCCAGGTTTGCATAATTTAATCGACTTAATTTGGTGGCACTTCACTCCTTTGTACTGATCCGACAACAATGGCTTCGGGGAACAAATTAACGTGGCTGAGACTGGTAAACCGGGAGGCAGGGCTGCTTGCACAAGGCAGCAGCCCATGTGGGATGATTTCTGGGGCAACTTGTACTCCTAAAGCATTCTCCACTCTGACCTATGGACATCTACATCCCACAATTAGAGTTTGGTTATTATTTTGGCTTTAGGGATTTTAAAAGTATATTAAAAACTTCTTGTCTGTTTTTCAAAGTGCAGAAATGAAAGCTAGGTGACCTGTTATAATGTTGCTGAGGCTTTATTTGACCACATATCTAGTGCCCTGACTTTGCAAACATAGAATTGTGCTCCAATT
The DNA here is from genome assembly GCA_004027185.1 of Glis glis. Lineage (NCBI taxonomy): Eukaryota > Metazoa > Chordata > Mammalia > Rodentia > Gliridae > Glis > Glis glis. The sequence goes on from PVJS01013085.1 coordinate 23,479, forward strand.
TGATTGGAGAAATATAGACACTGCTCAGTATCTAGGAAAAAAAATTCATTTATTTCTTGTACAAATATTTATTGGGTATCTACTGGGTAATTAGGCACACAGCTCTATATTTTCCATGTATAAATTTGTAGAGTCCACATCTAGTGACACAATGTGAACCAGGTAGTAAATGTCTTTTTATAAACTCATAACAATGGCATAACTATATGCTAGATCATGTGCCACCTTTTTTATATATAATTAGCCTACTACACATTTCTAAATTCATAGTGGGCAGGGGTCAGAGGGTAAGGAAAATAATTGCTGCTCTTACATTGAATTCCATCTAACCTGTCTGACTCGTTTGATCTTCAACCCGTCAGTAGATCCAGGATGTGTTTTCTTTGGCTGAAAGTGTAATTATATAATTCTGCCTTCCCCACCACAGGTCTTCTTGCCTGGGCTTGTATGCCACAAATCCCAGTGCAAAGGCTTCTTTCTCTCTTTGTGTGTCCAACACCACACAAAGGCTACGTAATGGAGATTTCATAATGGTTTTACAGCAAACTTACTTTTGCCCAGCTTCTCCTTGGCCAGCACAAGGTCCATACTTATAAGCATACACCAAACGAGGGATAAAGTCAGATGTTATCGCTATGACAAATGCATTTGTAATAACAGAGAGAATTCCAATGCCTTCAAGAATTCCATACCAAATTCCTATCAAATAGAAGCATAGTATTAGTTCCATAGACAACATAAGAGGAAACAAGAATGAAAACAACAAGGGTAACTCATTTTCAATAGCCCTTTTGTCTTTCCAAATACTGGCACTTGAAACTAGGGGTAAGAATTTGTGCTTCCAAATACCTTGGCATTGAAGGAATTTCTGTGGATGGGTCAACGTGCTCATGACTCCACAGTCAGGATCAGATATAAGCTAGAGAATTTTGGTTAATGATTAGGCAGCAAAACACCATCTGATAAGATCAGCACACACAATGTCAAGCTGGCACCACACTGGGAGCTCCTTATAGGTATGGATAGGGTTCCTCCTATTCACTTTTGTGGGCCCAGTCCCTGAGCCCCAAGCAGGTGTTCACTGAATGCAAGCTTGTTTCACATGGAGGTTAAAAGGCTAGTGTGGGCCAACGTATTCATCTTCGATTCTCTTGCACACACTTTGACTGAGCGCCTGCTGGCTCTGCACTCAGAACTGATGCACACATGAACAAGAGAGCCTCTGATTTCAGGCAGCTCTTCAGAGGGCTGCATCTGATTCCACTTGGCATCTCCAGTCAAAGACTGATGTTCACTTACACCTTTAGAAAAACGGGATTGTGCTTCATGTGAACCAGGAAAACATTTAGGAAAGTGCAAAACAAAGTTAAGCAAATGGAAGATGTATTCTAAAAAGTAAGTGATAATAAGTAAGTTTTTCAGATTCTAAAGTCTTAAGACAGATATGACCAAACTGAGAATATATTTAGGCACAAATTCTTTAGCGCAAGAAATTATAAATTCCCAAACAGGCAGCTTTGCTTCTTGTCTAATACTATTTGAAACTAAGGTAATTATTGTTTGCAAAAAGTAGTTGAACAGGGGGGTACGCTAAGAGCTGTGTGCATGTATATTAACATCAAATAGATATTCATTGTGATGTAAGACTCCAATGTACCGATAAAAGCACGTTATTAAAAAAAAGTAGTTGAATTATCTTACATGGAAACCATAAGAAAAAACTAAAGTTGGTGATGTGTGTGTGTGTGTGTGTGTGTGTGTGTGTGTGTGTGTGTGTTACTGAGGATTGAACCCAGGGGCATTCTACCTCTGAGCTATACCCCCAGTCCTTTTTAATTTTTTTTTATTTTTAGTCTCACTACATTGCTGAGGCTGTCCTCAAACCTGTGATCCTCTTCTCTCAGCCTCCCAAGTACTGGGATTATAAGGAAGTGTCACTACGCCCAGTTAAGTTGGTTACTTTAAAAATTCTTTCCACAAAGAAGGTGACCTAACTGAGGGAGTTGGGCAGGGAGTGGAGGGAAACACACTATAGCACATGATGTACATACACAAACCTATAAGACTCAATCACTATCTGGAGCACGAAAGGGAGGGAAGGGGGAGGGAATAGGGTGGGATTGGAGGGAGGGCTAAATGTGCAACGTGTGCATGTATGATGTTCATACCCTGACATATATCAAAATGTATAATTACAATTTACAATGCACCAATAAATGAACATAGAAAGTTAAAAAATCAAAAAAATTCTTTCCACAGATGGTTAATATTAAAAAAAATCCAAATCCAACTTACCTATGTCTTTGGCCCTTGAAGCTAATGGTCTCCTCCACTGGGTGACAAATTTATAAGCATCAAGTCGAATTTCAATTATGTTATTCAGTAAGGCCAGAAGTGGTGCTAGGGGAAAAGCTGCCACAAAGATAGTTGTGAATCCAAACTGAAGGACTAGGGAAGAAAAAAAGAGAGCATGACTATTTTCGAAAGGATATTAATCTGAATATGTCATTGTCTTAAGTCATATTTTTCCTGATACACAAACACAGGGGACATCTCTTGCAGAAAGATGGCTAGGACACTGGACAAAGAGGTACTTCCTGGGCCTGGGAGCAATGGAATCCTGGGACCAATAAGCATACAGAGGGCCCAGATGTTGTCTTCTAAATGGCATTCTCTAATAGAAGGAACCAGGGCTCCTTGGTGGAAACTTTGATTCCCATGTTGTGGTAGAAAAATACCTGAGCCTGGAATATCTTGTAATACCATAAAGTAAGAAATTGTTCAAGAAATGATGGGGACACATCAATAGTACACAGGACAAATTTGAAGGTACTCTCAGTGTCCAAAGCTAGAACAATGTGTTCAACTAAATAAATAGTGGTAGCATCAGATTATGGTCCAAAGACTAAGTATTTAAGTCCATACTGATAGAAATATTGATAGAAATATATCAAAATAAATAATAAATAAATGGGGATGAGGGGTTGCTCTTCCTCATGATAGAATTATATATAGTTCATGAACAGAAAGAATGATGAAAATAGATATTCACCATTAGTTAAACATCACAGTAATATTGTGGCAAGAATCACCAAAGAATGCTAAAATTAGAAGGGGGAAGAATATTGAAGAAAATAGGATATTTCAATATTCAGAGTATCTTCTCATATGATACTTAACGATTACAAAGGGGGAAATTGTATGTTTACATTGGAGCAAGCTAGCAGACATTACCTTACACAAGTGATAAAAGTTAACATCAGCAGTAGTAAGACATACTAATGTCACATAGCCCTGATGTGGTATACCTTTCCTTCCATGTCCTTCCCTTCCCCCAGTCTTAATGCATAAAAACTAGATCTCAGCTGGTTCCCTCAGACTTCAGAACCATTAGCCTCCAAGTCCTGTTGATCACTCTCCCAAAATGACTCTCTTTTCTCTCTCTTGTCCACTGTCCTGAGTTCAGACTTTGATTTTCTAACTGGCTTCTCTGCTTCCAAACTTTCACCTCCCTTGCCCATCACACCATTGTCAGTGTGCCTGAAATGTTGGTTCAAGCCCATTATTCATTGCCTCCCTGCACAAAATGTTTCAGCAGGTTCTCAATGCTTACAGAACAAACCCCCAACTTTTTGACTATGCCACTCAAGGCTCTCAATAATTTGATTCCATGCAAACATCCAAGTCTCATGTCCAAATGTAGCCCATGCCCCACACAAGGCTCCCAAACAATCCTTTCTTCAGGCCACCTAGACTCCTTGTGAGGACACATCACACACTTAATGTTTTGTTGACATTTGGATCAAATTCTATTCTTCCTGCAAGAGTAAGCTCAAATGTGCCCTCTTCTGGAATCTTTGGATAGTATTTCCTCTTCTGTAGCTGCACAATTCTACTTACCACTATAGAATGAACTTTGCTTTGATTTTATGACTCTTTCTCTTCCCCCTCCCCCACTGCACTGGGCTTAATGATGGTAGGGATAGTGACTTCTTTTCTTTCTGTTTTCTACATATTCACCACAATTGTTTTGTGCATGGAAGGGACTTGTCAGATACCAAATAATGCTGGTTCAGTGATTGACATGTAATTACAATGAAGAAAGGCCAAGAAAGTAAAGAAAACCTATCAGGTGGACACGAAACTAGCAGAGATAACTCTTACAACTACAAATACTAGATATTATAGACAGAAAAATGCAAGATTCATTAAAGAGTAGTCCTTTAAGGTTGAGTTTATAATGAAAATAACTACAAGATTAAAAGGAAGAAGAAAATGTGTTTAGTTTATTGGTGGTTTCTGTTTTAACATCTAATAGATGTTAGATAAAATCTTTTAGATGTTTATCTATCTAATAGATTTAACTATCTAGTTAAATATTATGACCTATCATTAAATCAAACAATTGTTTTTACATAGCACAGGTGTGACCTACATGACATTGGTCTGGAAGTGATTAACTGCGGTGTCCAGCAGCTACTGCTTTTTAATTGGGGTACAGGGAAGAGATTTATTGCAGCATAGAGGTAGATGGATCTAAAAAATTCTTTGGGAAAACTTTTAAATATTGAAAAGCACAGAGAACTAGGTATTAAACTTCCACATACCCAGGAAAGAGTTAGTATTAAGTCTTAGTAACCTCTTCTCATAACTGTTTCATATCTTTTTAGAAATAAATGAAGTGTATACATAAAACTGAAGTGCCCTTCATTTTTTCTCTTGAATGCTTTCTCCCTTCACAAGGGCAACCACTAATGTGAATTTTGCATGAATCTGTCTAGTTCACTTATTTATATTTTCACATGCATATACATACATATGTTTACATCAATAAATTACACATAATGTATATATCATGTAATCATGTAACCAATATTGGGGTTATTTTTTTTTTGTGTGTGTACAAGGTTTATATAATATCACTCTTGGTATATATTTTGCCTTTTAAATTGCACATAATGTTTTTTATCTTATCTTTATATCTATAAATCAAGTTCCCCTTTTGAACTGTTGCATATTCTAATATATGAATATGCTTCCTGTTGATTGATCATTTTTCAGATATTATTTCTTTAACTATTGCTTTTCCTCATTCTTTCTCTACTCTCCTATAATAGAAAATAAGAAAAGTTTGAAAATCATTGATTTAACCTTTTATCTCAAGATACTGGAAAAAGAAGAGAAAATTAAGCCCAGAAAATGTATAAGAAAGAAAATAAGGATAAGAATAGACATTAATGAAATAGAGGCAAATCTAGAGAATCTAGAAAAAAGTAACAAAGCTCAAAGCTGATCTTTTGAAAAGACTAATAAACTTCTTAACAGATTGTTAAAGAAAAAAGAAATAGCCCAAACTATGAAATCATGAGTAAAAATGGCATTACCATAGACCTTATATACACTGAAGTTAATGAGGGAGTATCACAAATAATTTTGTCTCTAAATTTGGAAATTTAGATAAAGTAGATAAGTTTCTTGAAAAATACAACTAAAACCAAGTTTTTTAAATGGACACTAGAGGAAAAAGAAAATCTGAGTAGTCCTATATTTACTAAATAAATATATAACTTAAAATCTTTCCATGAAGAAAATTTCAGGTCCAGATGACTTTGATGGTAAATTCTTCTAACTATGTAAAGAAGAAATAATCATAGCTGTACCCAAATTGTTAAGAGAATAGAAAAATGTGGAGAGGATTACACAAATCATTTTAAAAGACCATCATAAAAATGATGCTAAAATATTAAACATTATAAGAAAAACTACAGCATAATATATTTCATTAATTTATATACAAACATCATAAGAAAAATATTAGCAAGTTGAATTTGGCAATTAAAGAAAAAATAATGCCTTATGACCAATTGGGTATTTTTTCCAGGTTGGGTAGGTTTGTTTAACAACTTTAGCAACCAAAAAAAAAAAATCAATCAATGAAATTTACCACATAAAGGAGAAAGACCACATAATCATTTCAATAGACTCAGGAAATTGATTTGATAGAATTTAATAGTAATTCTCATCCACCTAGGGATATAAGGAAAACTTAACCTGACAAAAGGTAAGTACAAAAAATACAGCTAACATTACCCTTAATGATAACATACTGAACACTTTCACTCTTGTGTCAGAACAAGGATATCTAATATTACTAATTTTACTTAGCTTTATATGAATAGTCTTAGTGCAACTAGGCAAGAGCAGCAAACAAGTACAATGACTAAAAAAGAAAATGTAGAATTCTCATTATTTGTAAATGACGTGATTAGATATATATTAGACTTTAGCAGATTTGTGTCATACAAGGTCAACACACAAATCAATGATAATTTTATACACTAGCAACAGAATAAAAATAAAACTAGTCTGTGGAGTAGCTTAGTGGTAGAATATGTGCTTAGCACACTCAAGGCTCTGGGTTCAATTCCCAGCACCAAAAACAAGCCAACCCCCCCAAACACCCCCCACCCCAAACTATTAAAAACATCATTCGCAATTATACTAAATTCATAAAATTTTTAGGAATAATTCTAACCTAAGTTACACAAAATGATAAAAATGTAGAAAGACAAATAAATGCAGGGATGTACCATATTCATGGATTGGAAATATATCAATTTTCCTCAAATAATTCTAGGGGTTTAATTAAATTTTAACCAATATCTTGTTAAAGATTGTTTTTGTAGAAATTGGAAATCTTATAAAATTTATAGGGAGCCAATTTTGAAGAAGAGCAAAGTTGAAATTTCTGTTATTTAAAGACACTGTTGAGAAAGTAAAAAATCAAACCCCTAAGCAGGAAAGAATACATATACACTGATAAAGGACTTATTTTATATTATGTAAATAATTTCTATAAAACACTAAGAAAAAGACACATATCCCAATAAAATCAGGGCTTGAATGAGAATTCAACAAAGAGGATATCCGAATGACCATAAGCATATGAAAATGTGCTTAGCATCATTAGTTGCCCATGACATTTCAAATTAAAACCATGGTGAGACACTACTATATACCATCTGGAATAGCTAAAATTTAAAAAGATATCCTGAAATTTTAGTGACTATGTGGAATAACTGGAGCTCTTATACTGCTAGTTGAAGTATAAGTTAGTACAACCTACTTTTCAAGTATCTGCTGAAGATCACAAATGCATGTCTATGGCCTAGTAACTGCTCCTACATAAATTCCCAACAGAAATATGTACATATGTTAATCAAAACACAGATGCAAAATATTCATAGCAGTATTATTTATAGAGTCAAAACCTGGAAACTCAAATGTCTATTACCAAGTAGAATGGACAGGTAAATACTGGTGCATTCCTATTTTCAGGAGCCCAGAAGATGTGCAAACTCACAAATTAGCTAATCTTTGGCACGCTGATGCCTACGCTTCTGCAAATAAATTTTCCTTTTTTTGACAAGCCTAACTGAGGCTTTGACTCCTCTTAAAGTGCATTAGTCTAGCACAGTCACCCTAACTGGTGCTCAGAAGTGCATTTCATGGTATGGGAGAGACGTGAGAGATTGGAGGGGGTGCGTGTGCTGTGGTGCGAAAGGGGAGAAAGTTGGGGAATATCTGGGAATGGAAATGCAAAAATACTACATAACTAAAAGGAAAGATGGTGGTGAATATTAAAGACAATCTCTGCCTGTTTCATAATTTTGCTTCAAGTGTACATCCTAGGAATACTGTACAGAAATGAAAATGAAGTTCTGCTATCAATAGCAACATGGAAAAATGTTATAAACATGATATTGAATGAAAGCAGCCAGTTTAAGAGTGTATAATCTACAATTCCATTCATGTGGAGACTAAAAAAGAAATACTAACCTATGGCTTTCAAAGTGGTTAGAGAGGGTGTTATGAATGAGAAAGGTGACAAAGGAGGCTTTTTTGAGACTCGTAATATTCTACCACTTAATCTAATTCACAAGATGGCAAACTTTTTATTTATAAGGAGATGAATAGTAAATATTTCAGGCTTTACTGTCTCTGTCGCTACTACCCAACAGTGCTATCATAGTGTAAAAGCAGCTATCAACAATATGTAAGTAAATGGGGCATCATTGTGTTCCGATAAAACTGTACTGACAAAATGACACTGGACTTAATTTAGTTTGCCAACCCCGCATCTACGCAGATTTAGTTAGATTTGTGTATCAATTTGTGAAAATTCATTGATCTGTATACTTATGATTTATATACTTTTCTCACTGAATAATTCAGTGAATTATAATATTTTTTTAAAATATAATGAAGCAGGGAAGTAATAAAGGAAAGAAAAACAAGTACAGAGGTAAAGTTAGAATTCACTCGTCTGCTTGTGATGTTTCTCACATTTGCTTTGTGCTGCAAAGATAACTGCAGTATTTGGAGCACAACCAATTCTAGCCACATAAATGCTTCAAGTGCTCGATATACCAACATTATTGTTCATTTCCTTCTTTATGGGAGAAGAGTCCATTAAGGGACCTCAAAGTGGCTAGTCTTTTAATGAATTCCCTTTATTAAGTTTTATTATTAATGCCCAAATTGATTTCTTTTCCAAGTTATATCGGTCTACCATTCTATAATTGAAATTCTGAAAACATCAGTGGATACTTAGGCCATAAGCAATTGAAGAAATATAAACATCAATTCTACTACTCCTTTAATAGTAGACTGCTTCCTTCAGAAGTAACACATCTTGTCTACCACTCTCACTCCTATCTTATAGAGATTAAACACGATTTAAAAAAAAAGAAAAGAAAATGTGTACACAGTATATCTTCTAAGAGATTGTATTATCTTCCTTTCCTACCCACCAGGGGATAAGAATAGACAAATAATAATAATGATTGATCTAACATGTACTAAGTGCATATAAGGAGCCAGGCATTTTTCTAAGCTTTTCCATGCACTAACTCATTTAATCCACACAAAGACTCGATGAAGTGGTTACTCTTACTATCACTCCCACTTTAGAGATGAGAAAACAGAGACAAAGAGAGTTTAAGTAATTGTCCAATGTTTCACTGTTAATAAATCACAGGGCTAGGATGAGAACCCAGGAAATTTGCTTCCAAAGCCCATGCTCTTAGAGATCTGCTAAGAGAACTAGCTTGGGTTTGATTCTAGAGAAATCTGATCCCTAGTGTAGCACTGGTTAAACATCCCTAGCTCCTGACACTTTCCTCCCACAAAAGAAATGACTGATACTGCCTACTGATTCATGTCACAGTATCTGATGCTTTATTGCAATCACTCTGTGTGTGTGTGTGTGTGTGTGTGTGTGTGTGTGTGTATGTGTGTGTGTGTGATACTGGGGACCAAATCCAGGGCCTCATGCCTACTAGGCATGCACTTACCACTGAGCTATGTCCCCAGCCCTTTTTATTTTTTATCTTGTGGCAGGGTCTCACTAAGTCCATCCTTCTGCCTCAGCCTCCAGAGTAGCTGGGATTACAGGCATGTGCCTGGCTGCGGTTACTCTTCATATCTCTTGCTCTCCCCGACAAGTCTATAGACTGTTTCAAAGCTGGGGACTGTGCCTCACTTCTTTTTGTATCTCTGGTGCTAAATATAGTATCTTCTCGATATTTAACAAGGCTCAACGAGGGCCAGCTGAATGAGAGAGTGGATCACCCCGTGAATCGCAACTCCTTTTTCTTTGGTGCATTGAATTTCCCAACTTATTTTGTGTTCTGTGATTCAGCCCATGGGACAAGACCCAATGTCATGAAGAGCTTGAAGTGACTAAGCTTTGAGCACTATCCCTATGGACTGAGCTTCTTAAATTAAGACATTCCTCCCTCTGCATTGAGCTCCAGAATCCCCACACATCGATGGTTTTGATGATCATGGGTGTATTTTTAATTGAATGTAGCTAGAGATCTAAAACTTGCATTTATAATTAAGGGAGTAAAGCAGAATTTTTTCCATACTCATTTCCAAGTATTCATCAAAGAGTCCATAGGCATTCATCGGCTGAAGGTTGTAGTCCTTTTCCCATTGTGGGAAATTTATTTTCCTGTCGGTCCCATGTTCTTGTCGTACTTTTCTCCTAGTCCACCAATTCTGAATTAACCTGTGGGACGAGATCAATTTCTTACAAAAAAAAGGTAACTGTTTATAAGACTTAAATAAAAAGAAAGAGGCAAGTTGGAATTTAGAAATACAAATGGCCAAATAAATATATGAAAAAATGTTCAACATCATTAGCAATCAGAGAGATGCAAATCAAAACTACCCTGAGATTTCACCTAACCCCAATTAGAATGGCAATCATTCAAAACACAAACAATAATAAATGCTGATGAGGATGTGGAGAAACAGGATCTCTGATACATTGTTGGTGGGACTGTAAATTAATGCAACCACTTTGGAAAACAGTGTGGAGGGTCCTCAGAAGAATGAGAATGAACCTACCATATGACTCATCTATACCACTCCTGGGTATCTACCCAAAAGAACTGAAACCAGACTACCATAGTAATGCATGCGTATCTATGTTTATAGCATCATAATTCACAATTGCCAAACTATGGGATCAGCCAAGATGTCTGTCAACAGATGAATGGATTACAAAATTATGGAATATATACTCTACTCAGCCATAAAGAAGAACAAAATTATATCATTTATAGGGAAATGGATGTAACTGGGGAATATTATACTAAGTGATATTAGTCTGTCACAAAAAGTGAAAGGTCGGATGTTCTCCCTCATATGAGGAAGCTAGGGAGAAATTGGGACACAGGAGGAACTCCAGACAAAGAAAGAGAAACCTTAGTGGAGTGAAGGAGGGGACCTAACTGAGGGAGATGGGGGGGTAGATTTGAAGAGGGAACATCTCAATGGACATGATGTACATATACAAACTTATCGATGCTAATCAATGTGTTGAGCACAGGAAGGTGGGGAGGGAGAGGGAGTGGGGTGGGAACTGGGGGAGGGCTCAATGAGTATTGTGTGCATGTATGCCTATATCACCTTGAACTGCATCAAGATGTATGATTACAATGCACCAATAAAAGAGAGAGAAAAAAAATAACAGTTAAAAAATAATACTCAGAACAAGCAGGAATAAGAGTGTTGGATTAGGAAGAAAATAACCATGAATCCTATACTTTAAGCATTTCTACTTGCATGTAGACAGAATGACTGATGAACTTCTTTTAATCATTCATGAAATAGTCTTGTGTTGGGTGTTGTCTAGAGGGTTGGATGGCAGACAAAGAATACCTATAAACTGACTCCTTGGTACAAAGGCCTCACCCAGACATCTGATGTTAGGAAGATTTGGCGTAGGTGGTTTAATTCAGGACCCATGAGCAGACTTATCATGTGGTGCTGACCTGCATATTCTGACTCAGGGACTTAGAAAATCTTCAAACCCACAAAATGTTTCCTCTCCTTAGCACACGGTTGCCTATAGTTCAGCAAATGGTCTTGCCTGCTTTGGACTGAAGTGTGCCTGCTTTGCTTGCTTGAAGCTTGGGGCTCTGACTCTCAATAAAATGAATCTCACACCGCCGAGGTTACATACTAATCCTTCGCAGTGTCCAGGAGTGCATAATATATGGGAAAAGGCTGTGGCAAAGTGGTGGGGGGAGGCAGATCTGTGTGCTCTAGGGGACAAGGAAATTTAAAAAGTAGAGGGGTCTCCAGGAATGGAAATGCCAAAACAAAAATATGTGAACTAAAAGAAATAAAGGGATGAATATCAAAACCAAACTCTGCCTGCTTCACAATTTTTCTCTATGTCCATATGACTAGAGAAAAAAGTTCCTTGATGCTGGGGACATTTTGATGAAGTATGATTTCTATCTTAAAGTAGAATATCATACTTTTATTTTTTGTTTTATGTTTTATTTTACTTAAGAAAGTTTTATAGGAAACATCAAATACTTGGAATAAGACTTTTTAAAGTAAACATAAAGACAGGTGTGGTGGCATACACCTGTAATCCCAGCACTTGGGAGGTTGAGACAGGAGGATTGCAGGTTCCAGGCAAGCCTCAGCAACTTGGTGAGGCCCTCAGCAACTTAATGAGATTCTGTTTCAAGATAAAAAACTAGCTGGGTGTGGTGGCACACGCTTGTAATCCCAGTACTTGGGAGGCTGAGACCAGAGGATCTAGGTTCACGGCCAGCCTCAGCTACTTAGTGAGGCCTTCCGCAACTTAGTGAGACCCTGTTTCAAAATAAAGAATAAAAAAAATAGAGCTGGGGGTATAGCTTGGAGGTAGAATGCCCCTGGGTTAAATCCCCAGTACCGCAAAAAAAAAAAAAAAAAAAAAATAAATAAATAAATAAAATGGGGCTAGGGGTATAGCTCGGAGTTCAAATGCCCCAGCGTTTAATCCCCAGTACAGTAAAAATTTAAAAATAAATATAAAAATAAATTTAAGAGTAGAAGATTACTGGCATTGGTTCTCACTTAAAAGGAGACTTCCTGAGTACCAGTGATTTCCACGTCCCTCTGAGACACTGAGGTGGCAAGGAATCCAACAAGTGTGGAATTAAAGCAGGCACAGCAGTGCTGCTGATCTACGTTCCTTTAAAATGAAACTGGCCAGGTGTGGTGGTGCACGCCTGTAATCCCAGTACTTGGGAGGCTGAGACAGGAGGATTGCAGGTCTGAGGTTACTCTCAGCAACTTAATGAGACCCTGTTTCAAAATAAAAAATAAAATAGGGCTGGTGGTAGCTCAGAGGTAGAATGCCTCTGGGTTCAATCCCCAGTACCACACACACACACACACACAAAAAAAGTTAAAAAAATTAAAAAAAACTGAAACTGACCAGAACTGAGCAAACACAGAAGAACTTAAGGTTCTCTTTATAGAGATGTTGCAAGGTTTTGCCAAATATCATCAGCAGAAAAATATTATCATCTGGTGATAATATTTTTGCTGGTCAAAATATGCTGGCATAGAAATATTCCTGTTTCTCTTTTGACTCCCTGAATTTTTCTCCTTTCTATAAGTTCTTTCTTCTGTAGTCTGAATTTAGGGTAGTTTAAAAAATACCAGCATGCTTGTAATCCCAGTACTTGGGAGGCTGAGACCGGAGGATCTGGGTTCGCGGCCAGCCTCAGCTAATTAGTGAGGCCCTCTGCAATTTAGTGAGACCCGGTTTCAAAATAAAGAATAAAAAAATAGGATTGGGGTGTAGCTCGGAGGTAGAATTCCCCTGGGTTCAATCCCAGTACCACACACACACAAAAAATACCATTCTGATTTATCACATGAATGGGGAAGTGGAGATCTTGTTAATAAATAAATAGCTAAGAGCTGGGCACGGTGGCGTACACTTGTAATCCCAGTACTTGGGAGGCTGAGACAGGAGGAGCGCAGGTTCGTGGCCAGCCTCAGCAACTTGTGAGGCCCTCTGCAACTTAGTGAGACTCTGTTTCAAAATAAAGAATAAAATAGGACTGGGGGTGTAGCTCAGAGGTAGAATACCCCTGGGTTCAATCCCCAGTAAAACACACACACACACACACACACACACACACACACACACTTTAAATAAATAAATAAATAAATAAATAAATATCTTGCTAGCTAGCTAGCTAGCTAGGGCCTGGCGTGGTGGCACATACCTGTAACTCCAGTATTTGGGAAGCTGAGACAGGAGGATTACAAGTTTGAGGCCAGCCTCAGCAACTTAGTGAGGCCCTTGGCAATTTAATGAGAACCCATTTTCAAAATAAATAAATAAAACAGTGCTGTGGTTCAGAGGTAGATCAGCCCTGGATTCAATCCCCAATATCATAAACAAACAAACAAACAAACAAACAAACAAATGTTCGGCAATGCTGGCACCCACGGGGTCAAAGGCATCATTTGAAGTACCTCAGAAGCAAGTATTCAATATTTAGTGGTCCACAGAGACATCATAAAGAATATTTGCTTTCATTCATGTGATCTTCACTGAATCTTTAAAAAAAAAAGCCAATGCTTATTTTCATGACTCTGTCTTTGAATGGCTAATTGTGACATCCTGGCTCAACCCTGGAGTCTGCATTGCTTATCTTACTTGCCACACCCAGCAAGGCCCACCCGGAGGATTGCTGCCTCTCAGTTCTAGATGTCTAAGGTACTTACGGGTAGCCAAGTTCCATGAAATTATTCCAGGTCTGCTTTAGCACCATTATAATACCCATTTGCATACAGAGGTCAATAAGGCATCCACTAGGGTGGCACTGCAAGGTAAGCAAAACACAGAAATCCAAGGGTCAGTGGAGAGGAAGAAAGGGCATCTGGCTTCTAATCCACACAAAGTTGCCCTAGGGCTGTTGAATGGGAGTCTGTCAGAAAGAAGAAAGGAGGAGAAAATACAGACCTCTTCTAGTCTCCACCTGTTTATCAGCCTCAAGTAGGCACCTGGGTGTCCTGTGAATCTTCAACACAGAAAAACAAGACATTAGCATTCTAGAGGCCCAGCTCCCAGGGAATATTATATTCTGTTTAGCACACCCGCCAAAGAAAATTATGGGTCCAGGTAAGTCTCGGTTTGGAAGGATTAGGAAGCCCTCTAGAGCTGCCATAACTACAGTTTTTGGGATTCCCCAGGGGTCATTTGTCTCTGGCCTTTCCATCCCCCTGCCGACTGCCCAGGCCGGCTCTCCCTGCTCGCTGTGACTTTTAACAGTTTCTGCTGAATAGCAAGCGCTCTGGCCTGTGTAAGCAGCCGTTTTACTCCTGCATTTAAACACATTTGATATTTTTGAAGAACAGTAATGCAGATTTTATTTTAAATTATCAAACTATTTGACTAGAATCTCATGCTGCCGGAATAACTAAACAATGAAGGAGAGGCGGCTGTACCCATCTCACCAAAACCATACACCTGGCCCTTCCCCGTTTTCCATCTCCCTGAAGTGCTTCCAGATGGGGCAGAATTCATGGAACAGTGCCACTAACTTTTCCTGTTGTGATGTCCTTCCCTCTTCTGTGAAGTTGGGGATGTAGGACACACAGCAGACCACCTCCCCCTTATGCTGCCTGCTGCATTAGGTGTGACACCCGGGGGTCTAACGCAGGTACAGACAGAAGCTTTCAATCCATCACTCACAGGCACAAACTATTTTCCTTGCTCTACTTACCTTATCAATAAAAGGAACACTCTGCAGAGTGGAGACTATTTCCCAGGATGTGAGGTGGTGGTTTTGCCATTTGGGGAGGGAAGGGAGGTGGCTGCTCTTCTCTTTTTACACTTTATATAGATCACCGTGAAGGACGGCTTCTCCGTCACCCCTGGCCAGTGACCTCGGAGTGCTCTGTCCCCACCCGGGCTGGGGAGGGGTGGAGGAGCCAGGTCCTTACCTTCCGAGGAAGAACGCGATGTAAAATGTGGAGCTGTTCAGATTGACAAACTGAAAAAGAAACATTTTCAGGGTGAAGCTGTTCTCCCACTCGGACTCTGTGCGAGGCTGTTCTGTGGACAAAAGCGGAGCAGAGTTTGAGAGGCCAGACCCGAGCCCCTCTCAACTTCCTGTCTCCCCTTCCCCACACGGGGTGGGAGCAGAGGGGTCCCAGGGAGGCACAGGAGATTCAGTCTGCCTGCAGATAGTTTGTGATGGAACAGAATATCCCTGAGATGGACCCTCAGACTCAGACCAGCCCCGACAAGAGACTGGGGGACAGTGGCTGCCGATGGAGCTGAAGGATTCCAATACTCAGGTGGTTCCAATGTTCCAGGAGGCCTGGAGGCTGCGGGGCAGGGACAGCCAGGTTCCAGGGACGCATTCCCAGCCCTGGCTCTCTGTGGCAGCCTTGCTGGTTTCTCTTAGTTTCTGTGTGTGGGTTGGGGCCTGTGTGGAGTCAGGGCCCCTCTCAGCTCCCGGTGCTTCCTTTGCTATGACTCCTAGTTCTAGCAAGCCACTGCATGTCACAGAATGCAGAGGGTATTTCACTCCTATGCCTTTACCCTCATCTACCATTTTCCATTCTCACGGACAAACACTAAGAGATGACCTCTTCTTTAGAGCTTTTCCTACATATCACCATCTGTGTCCTACAATTTTCTGACCTTAGGGGCCAATTCTCATCTCTTCATATTTCAACTTCCATAAAGCAAATGCTCTTTGGACGCTGTGATGTGAACCATAATATGCATCTAGTTGCCCTTAACTTGAAATCTCATGACAAATGCACTTAGCCTTCCCTAGGAGCTGGATCCTCACCTCGAGGAAGGTCAAAGAAAATGTATTTAAGGCAATAGCATTTTCTCTGTTTCCACATTCCCTGAGCTTCTAATTGCTCATTTAACATTTCACCCCATCAATTCCTTTTCCATGAATTATAACTCAAAATGCTTCTTGGGAGCGTATCTGAGAAGGAAAGGGAGAAAGAAAGAGAATCTGATTTAAAATGGTTTAAATGTCAATTTCAGAACAAGGTTGTACTGCTGTTGAGGGAAGAGATGACAATTCTTAAAGGGTTTAGGTTTATTTCACCTCTGTTAACTGACTTCCTGTTTACATGAGATGGTTGCCAACCAGCTGTGCTCCCAGATGTCTCAACCATGGATGGACCAGAGCTGCATCTCCACTGGCATCTCGCCCAACCTGCGTCAAGGTGCCATTGAACACATTCTACCAATGGGAAGTTACCTCTCTGGACATAAACTTCTTTCTGTCTTTCTGGGCAAGGGGTGGTGGTGATAGGTAATATCAATGACATTAAAGAAGACACAGCAAGCCGGGCGTGGTGGCGCATGCCTGTAATCCCAGTACTTGGGAGGCTGAGATGGGAGGATCCGGGTTCGTGGCCAGCCTCAGCTACTTAGTGAGGCCTCCACAACTTAGTGAGACCCTGTTTCAAAATAAAGAATAAAAAATAGGGCTGGGGGTGTAGCTCAGAGGTAGAATGCCCCTGGGTTCAATTCCTGGTACTGCCAAAAAAAAAAAAAAAAGAAGAAGACACAGCAAAATGGCTACATCTGTATCTGGCACATAGATTCAATAAATGGTATCTATGGTATCTATTAGTATAATGACGATCATAAATAAAACACTTTTGTGATTTTTTTTTCACCCTCTGGACAAGCTACATATGGGAATGCATTAAAGCAATTACCTGTGGGAGCATGTAATTTTCCCAAACTGCATAATGACCGAAATATCATTAACAAAATTGAGACAATTTCAATATCTTGAAAATGCAGTAAATGCACAGTTTATAACTGGTTACCAGATTGTCCTAGTACTTGATGGGGTCGGAGAAATATTCATAGAGGTGACTTGTTCAGATGAATGTTATTTCCACAAATGTCAGTGGTCATTGGACTGCCTACATTACTGATTAAAAGGCTCCCAGTCTTCATAGCAACCCACTTTGCTGTGATTTTATATGTTATGAGAACTTGATACTTTTTTTTTGAGATAAGATTTGGCTATGTTCCCCAGGCTGGCCTTGAATTCATTGACTTAAGTGATCTTTCTGCCTTAGCCTCTCAAGCGGTTGGGACTACCAGAATTTGACACTCTGTTTGGCTCAACATATTTTTTATTTATTTTTTTAGTTCTTGATTATATACCTGATTTGTTTCTTTAATCATTTGCATAATGTTTTGAACAGCATTTATGTGCAAAAGTAATTATTTCATTATTTCAATTTTCTCATATTTTTAGGACAGTGTACAAAAAGAAATGTCAGAATGAGGCGTATCATCATTATTTTCTTTACTAACAGTACTAATATGTAAGAAGCCTCCCGAGGCTTCTTACATATGCACAACACATCTGAATTTTATTGGACAGAGGAGAATGTTCAATCTGGACATTATTGATTAAACAAAAATTATAGGTCATAGCAAATGAACACTTCTAAATGATACTGGATATTGTATTCACATGCACTTTTGTGATGCTATTGTGTATGTGTGTGTATGAAAACTTATTTTAAATCATATTAGCTCATGACAGATGATGTTTGTGACAGGTTTCATAGGTCTAGATAGAAAATATCCTCCAATTACTAGACATATTTAAAATATTCTATTGAGGGCAAAGAACAAATTCTTGTATAAATTCTAAGTAAAGGGTGTATTTATATTTTCAGCAGTGTTTGAGAAAGGACTCTTTGAAAAAACTTACTTTCTAGACCATAACACTGTACTGTGCAGTAGAAAGGGTTCCACTTACCTAAATTAGTCAGAAGCAGTGCAACTTTTTCATAGAGCTGTAAAATAAATTTCATATATTTAACAAATGAACTGTAGATGTGCTACAATCTGTAATTATAAAGGACATAGGTAATCAAGTTTTGAGTGAAAATGGTTTTGTTAACCATCCATTGTTCAAATGATGAAAACATTGTGAACAATTGTGCCCTTCAGACCAAGTCAGAAATGGACAAGTTCCCATTTTACTAAAAATTTAAAATACTACTTCTCATTTTGGGGGGAATCATTCTGTATCAACAGGATTAGTTGCCACTGATTCCTAGCTTCCTAAGTGAGGCTGGGCAGTCACGACATTCCTGAGTCTCAGTATCCTGAATATAAAATCTCTCAGATTACTTCTGATGGTGAGATTCTAGAACCTTGTTTTTTTACGGCATGTCACAAATTCTAGAAAATAACATTCATACGTGCCAAAGTGATCAAACATTACTGGAAATTTCCAGGGCTTGTGGTACTCTTCTTTTCCATCAGTGCACTAGATGCATCCTTAACTCACTCAATCTTCTGACAAATAGATGGTCTTAAGAGGGAATTGAATGTGTGTGTATGTACACAGAGGTACAGAGGGTACCATTTAGGGCAACTCTAACTATAGAATATGACCCAGAGAAGGTATAAGTTGAGGGAAAAAGCAAGTGCTTTCTCTAAAAAGAAAGATGATAAATGAAAAGAAAAAAGAAAACTGGCCTAATGGATGTGGACAATATGAAAGTATAAACAGAAAATTCCCCCAGTCAGGAGTTGTAGCTTTACCACCCAGGAGCTGTAGGACGTGGGCAGTTGCCGCATGTCTTCTTCACACCGTTGTTTTCCTTACATGTAGGTGGGGTAGGCTTTGGATTTAAGACTCTGAAGATTTTTTTTGAAATTTCTGATTTTTTTTTTTTTTTGCGGTACCGGGGATTGAACCCAGGGGCGTTCTACCTCCGCGCTACACCCCCGGCCCTATTTTTTATCCTTTATTTTGAAACCGGTCTCACGAAGTTGCGGAGGGCCTCACTAGGTAGAGAGAGAGAGAGAGAG